>JACEIK010003255.1:86180-173186 GCA_018107945.1 Datura stramonium | reverse complement strand
CAAACATGTGCTTAGGGTCGTGAAGAGCAAATATAACAGAAGGAGAGAAAAAGTTTAACAAGGTAAGAAGGAAGATTGTGATGTAGTGTTTAAGGAGGATCACGATTCCTACCCGTCCCCAGACCGATATCACAAGCTTAGAAATATCCTTATGTGATCTCAATCGAATTTTTCTAAGGTAAAGGCACTCGAAAACAAAAGGCAAGTTTATGGTATATGACATGTGAATATCTTTGTGAGAGATGAGTGTTTTCTCTTCTCTTTTAATCTATTGTCCTTGATTTCGATGTGAGTTTCAATATAAAATTATGCAAAGTCTTTGGTCTAAGTAAGGACATGTGGATGAAAATGGCTTAAAAAAATATTTTTCAAGATAGGTGTTATACATAAATCAGTAGTATAATTTGAAACAATATCAGGAATAGAGATTGCATGGTCAATATTGACACTTGTGAGAACTACAGGGTTTTATTTGAAAATGTGATAGAGGAGTGGCTTGAAAATAAATGCTGGTAGTTGCTTGTCAAAATCATTACTTATTGCACTTTGTGAGATTGGATTAGCAAATATGGTAGAATTTCTTATTTTACGCTTGAGGACAAGCAAAAACTTTAAGTTGAAAATGTTGATGTGTAGGGATTTTACGACACATTTGTACATTTTTCATAAATTTTGAATGTCTTTAATTATTTTTATAAGTTAATTTTGATGTTAAAATGTTGTATTACAAGAATCTGAGCAAATAAAATATTTTTCAAGATAGGTATTTTGCATAAATCAGTAGTATAATTTGAAACAATGTTAGGAATAGAAATTGCATGGTCAATATTGATACTTGTGAGAACTACAGGTTTTTCTTTAAAAATGTGATGGAGGGGTGTTTGGAGTAATTATTTGTCAAAACCATCAAAGGTGTTGCACGTTGTGAGATCGGAATAACAAATAGGGTAGAGTTTCTTATTTTAATTGCTTGAGGACAATCAAAAACTTTAAGTTGGGGATGTTGATGTGTCGGAATTTACGATACATTTGTACCTTTTTCTATATTTTTTGAATGTCTTTAAGCGTTTATAAGTTAACTTTGATGATAAAATATTGTGTTACAAGAATTTGGGTAAAAATGAAGAAAATTACATATAACCAATAAAGTTGTACAAAATGGGTCACATACGGACCACAGAATCTATCTATGGCCCGTCTGTTGAACTGAAGTCAACTTTAGAGAGGTTGAAAATGAAGCAAAAAATCACCTAAGTATGGGAGATTTTACAGTGCCAGTTACGGGTCATAGATTCAATCTATTGTACCTTAAAATGACACCGTAAGTCGGATCCAGAGAATGATCATATTGGAATTCAACACACGGAACCCAAGTATAGACCACAAGTGGATTCTGTATTCCACAAGTCTATCCATGAAATCATCAAGGCCAACAATTACGAGTCGTAGATTAAAAGTACGGTGTCGCAGACCAAAGTACGATGGAGGCCCATCTAAGCTTAGAAGAAATCCACAGAGGATTTCTGTGGACCGTGTGTGGATTTTACGGTCCCCGTGTCATCTACAACCAATAATAGTAGAGAGGAGAGGAAGAAATACGGCTATATCAGATGTAATTTACGGACCATAAGTCAATTCTATGGTCCGTAAGTTATGTCTGTGCAGTTTCGAGTAGAATTAGAAATTGGATTCCTGAACCAATATAAATAGTTTTTCTAGGTCTTTTTCATCAAGTTATTGCATGTTACAGTACATGATTAGTTTGTGACATTTTTCTTGGGACTTTTCATAGCTTAATTTCGGGTTCGTGCTTTTAACAAATCTCAAGATTCTTGTAAGTAACTTATGATTTATTTTAGCTTTTGTTATTTTTATTTCATTTTGAGTAGCTTTTTTTTACTAAGGTTGTGAACCTAATAGGGTTGTGAAGTTTAGGAATCTCATCTTGATCACGATGAATTTAAATATATTTAATTAATCCTCATTTTTTATTAACGGTTGGTGGTTGCAACCATCAATTTACTCCAGGTAACTCTAATAATAATTGAAAAAATTAATTAGGGTTTGGAAGGATTAATTACCAAGAACTTGAAGCATCAACCTCCTTTGATAAATTTGCTAAGGAATAAGTTAAATTTACTTGGCAGAATATAATTATTTTTATTTAACTCTGATTTATTTAGAGAAATTAATTAAGAGAAGTATAACTTAAATGTTTAAAAACTTTAAGTGATCGTTGAGAGATTATCTGCATATAAATACAAAGTTGCTATCAGTACCTTATTGAGAAACTTAAGTGGAGCAGCCTGTAACTGGAACACATTCTTGGTTCTTTAATAGATTGATTACAAACAGCTTGATTTTAGAACAGTATTTAGTTCACAATATTAAATATTTCAACCTTAACGGAATAGAATCTTAAGATGACAAATCAATCATTTATTCACATTGGTAACCTTTTCACGTCTATTCTATTTGAGATTCGACTCTAGCCTAATTGGATTACTACGTTTGCATATGACCATTTTACATCATATTTTAGGTGTAAATTTGAGCATCACCCAACCATATGGGTCCATGGACTCCTTAACAAGAAGTTATAACTATCGACATATCCATCACTAGAATTCAGTAACAAATTCAGCAGATCCCATTTGAAAGAGCAAGTCTACCTCACCAATAGTTCCTCTTTGGGCGCTGTCAAATATTCTCATGTTCATAAAACTCTAGCGAATCATATGCGTCATAGTCTAGTTGTGTGAGTTGTCATCGGACAAATGTTGAGTCCCTAACCATTATTAATCAATACTCGAGATACAAACCCGCCCTTGTATTTAATGGTGACATGCAAAGCTCTGGTATGTATCATTCCTTCAAATGGTAACTCCTTTTTGTGGAAGGAGATGTGGTGATAGCCAATGACATCACTTACCATAGAGGTCGTTCGTAGATATGCTTCATTAAGCACTTTTAGTAATGCTTGTCGGTGGTATTGAGAAATCATCAGCAGAGCCCACATAGAAATCTGGTATGGGATTTTCCCCAAATTCTTTACAATAGAATATTTCTTTGGCTGCATTTTTCGCCAAAATTCTTCAGTCTCACTCTTTATGACTGGCCTTTTATGATAGTCCTCCCATCTTTCACCCTAAACTAACTCCTCCAGATTACAACATCTCCTAGAGTGAGTCATACCATGTGCAGAAGCTATTTCTGCAATAAATCCTTTCTTGGGCACACTAATACTGTCTTTGGATACAAAGGTAAATGCTAGATGAGGTGCGGTTATTACCTAAAATTCAAGCTTTTTGTTTATACTCAGGGAGGCCACTACTTGCTTGATAATACATGGACTAGCTTTGGCCAAAACACTACTCACACATCAATCTTCATCCACTTCAATCATGTTAATTGATGCTCCCCTATGGTTCAACAAGGGATTGGTATTGATGTTGGGCGCTACCGTTTGTAAGGTGATAACCTTCTGATCAATCAAATCTTGATGTGCTTCAGATTAATACAATCCTCGATGATGTGTCCGTCTTACCCAAATAATAAGTATATTGTTTATGAGGTTTGGAAAACCTTGATGTTATGTTGATAGACTTTGGATCCAAGGTCTATATCAGTACAACAATTTTTAACTATTCAAATAGTAGGTTTGGTGATCGACTAGAGAGGTAAAGGTTCAGAGAGATTTTCTCTCTAGGTTTGATTAGGGTAGGTTATAAGTGTTTGGGGGATTCTAGGGTGCATTATTGATAAGCGAGTGAAGTTGCTTGGTTATATGCTATAGGGTTTTGGTGGATAGGTATTGGTATTTGTAAATTGGGTGGGAAATTCTAATATGTTTGTGGGGGAATTTGGTAGGCTGAAGGTGCTTGATAATTTTGGTTGGGCATAGAAAATAGAGTAAGGACTATGTAGAATTAAAGAATAGTCTTTTGATGGGGAAATGGGAAAGGTTTCTTGTAGCAGAGCAAGAGCCAAAGTGGTTCCTTGCCTTTACACTAGTATTGTACAATACTGAGGACACATCTTTCTTTTTTCTCTGAATAAATCCAACAGAGCTGGTCTATATTACTTTGCTAGCAATCCTCCTCATCTTGATACCATCATAAGTTGCTTCTTCAATATTGACCAGTTTAGTGAATTTTGCCTCTATCATGGTCATCATTCTTTTATGATATCTGGCTCTTGAGTCTAGATGAACACCTCAGTGATCTCATGCTCAGTCATTGGGGTTCGAACCTTTGCAGTCTCTTTCCTTCAACGGTAAGTATATTCTTAATAGCTCTCTGTAAATTTTTACTTAATTTTCTCTAAATAATGATTAGGGATGACCTCCACGTTGTATGTGAACCTTTCAACATAATCTTTATCTAGAGCCCTCCAATTTGTCCATTGCTGCAACTCTTGTTAAATGAACCACTCCAAATCCCAACTACTCAAACTCTAGCTGAAAAGCCTCATAATTAGCTCTTTGTTCCTTTCAACCTCGGCATGTTTATCATAGTAAGTTCACAAGTGATACGTGGGGTTCCCAACACCGTTGAAGGTGTCAAACTTTGGTACCTTGTACCCTTATGGTAAGTCTAAGTCTAGATGCATGTATAGAGTATCATAATCTAATCCAACAGTGTCATGGGAGAGATGAAAATCCTTCACGGCCTTAGCAAAAACTTCCACCATCGTCCTCATTTCATGGTCCCTTTGTCCTATTTTATTTTTCTTTCTCTCTCTATCTCTTCATAGTGGTCTAATTCCGGATATCCGGTGTGAGTAGGATATGAATTAGGAATTCTTGAAATCTGAAAGGTTACAAGTGGCGGAATAGGTTGGTTAATGATAGTAAGCGGATTTGGGAGAGTTTGGTGGTGGAGTTTGGTATGTGAGAACGATATTTTGAGAGCGAAGGGTTTGGCAACAAGCAAATGATTTTCTATCATAGTTGCAAGGGTTCCAAACCAAACTACTTAAGTACCAAAGGCTGCTTTCGGTTGGTTTTATAATGGGGCCCGATCGAGAAAGACCTATCCTCGACCTACTTCCTGTTTTCCTAATGACATAAGAAAATACAACTTGATATATAACTAATCAGTATGGCACTAGTAAGCACACAAGACACATAGGTATAGGTAAATGATGGGAGGTGCATGGATTTGATTTAGTGCAGTCGGTGTCTGATAAGAAGAGTTGGCATGCAGCGGGTTAGGGATTGTCAAGTCAATAGTTGGGGGCCTAAGGACAACAACAACGGGTGCCTTAGGGTGGATGGGGAAGTTGTCGGGCATAGGGGAATTTGATGAGGGGAAATAGGGTGGAGGCCTCCTAGTATTGAGAGGGGGTGTTCTTGCTGTGATGGTCAGCTTGGCCAAATCTCTAGTCTATTGCATTTCTTATCTCACTTCAGCAACCTATTGTGCCAGTCGTGCAATTAGTTCATTCTGCTCAGCATTTGTGGATCCCTCACAACTACTTTGTCATTTTGATCTCTTTTAGCGGTATTGCCAGTTATTTTTTCCTTTTCTTTTCCTAAAGTGCGATTGATAAGGAATTTCTCAATTACTTTGGATCTTGTGAAATATGGATGTTCAATAAGTGTTTCAACACAAATCAGTTTTTTTATCCGATAAAGAAAAACAACTCAAAAGGTAGCTAAATTAGTCTCTTGTTCATAATAAGGAATGCGAATAATTTGGCAGAAAGGAAACAAACAAATGTTATTTTGTTTTAATATAAGGTGAATTAATCCATGGATGGAGTTGATAGAAAGACTCAAACAAATAAAAATTTTCATTGATTTATGGTATATGATTTGATATAATTCCCAAAGGTTGACTTATGTTGAGGTGAATCTTCTTGTGCCCTCACTTGTTGTCGCTCTTGCACTACTTCGTAACAAATATTGATATAGACGAAATTTTCTCACTCCTTCACCAATCGGGGAAAATGAAAATCTTTAAAAGATAGGGGTCGAGCCTTAAGTGATCTACCTACATATCCTACCTGGGGAATTCAGGCCAAACATAGTTCGAATTAGAAAAAATAAAAAATACAACAGTACATAAAAACTATGGAAATGTAAACCTATATTCTACCCAAAAGCCGTTTCTTTCAAAGATTTGTTGATAACTACAATCGTCCTTCTTGACTCTTTCTTCAATAACTAAGTGATGATCCTATTGCTCAGGCTCTCTTTTGCTTTGTCTTTTCCCTTCCCAATAGTGCTTACTCTTCAGTAGCTCTCATGATAGAGGCATATTCCTGAAGCAATTGTTAAGTCTTTTGAAACAATTTTTTGGGTGAAAGGTATGAACATAAAGGCTTCATTGGACAATTTGAGAAGATCGACTATTTCTAAATTGAATTAGGAAATTCTTTCTTTTACCATAGCTATTTTCTTTCGGACCTCATCGGTCTTGACCAATAGTGATTTCTTAGCTTGGCCAGCTTTTTTTATTTTTTCTTTCATTGAGACTATCTCTTTATCAATCCCTTCAATCTTCTTGAGCAGTGACTCAGTTTTCTCAAATATTGGAATTGAACCTCTTTGCATCTAAGGTATCAAGTCAATCTTTCTGAGAAGAGTAGTAGGATTTTAGACAGCTTGAAGAAGATTTTGACATTTTTTGAGCAACCTAGACAAGACTCAATGAATAATTTTGATGAATTTTTGTTGTTGCAGGTTTGTGTGTAAAGTCTTTTAAAAGGATATTTGAGTGAGAATGTATTAATTCTTCTTTAAATAAAAAAACATATAATCACGTAAAAAGAATTATATCAAGTAGCATGAAAACAGTTTATATCGCGTCTTATATACGTAACCTTTTTGTGACAAGGTAGTCCTAACATATGGAAGGATATGTATGTCATTTGAAAGACATTCCATTGTCCCCGAAACAATATTATATATAAATTTTATGAATAAATCGAATGAGGACACTCATTAAGGGAAATTGGTATATAAATAAATATCAATTCCATGTAGGGGAATAATCCTAAATTAAGCCTCCATGAGAAGTCCTTCATTTTCAAACATCCTGGCATTTTTAATACCATTCAGATAAAGTAGTAGTTCATGGATATCCTTCTTTGACTAAAATAGATTACTAAAAAATAAATTTTCAAAATGAGGGATAATGGTTCCATATAATTCGACATACACGTTTTTCAATTAATCACATAGTTGGATGATTGTATTTAAGTCATAGACCATTAGACATAGGGTGATCCACTAATGAATTTAATATGGTCTACTAATGAATTTAATTCACTAAGGATATTAAACCAACTAAGCAAATGCCGCAAATGAGTTTTGATTTCATTCTACTCTAAGTGGACTAGAGTTGGCTTTAAAAAAGACTAAGGACTCAAGTATGGAATTATACCATTGGAAGCCTGTGAACTAATAAATATCATTAAATTTCAAAAAAGGATATTATAGTAAAAAAAATGCATGCGAAATCGCAAAATAGCTTTTGGGCTTCTGTGAAAGTGATTGGTACCACTTGATAGAAAAATGTCATGAGTGCAATGATAATAGTATTTCGAAATAAGACACATAATTGCAAAATTTAATAATTAATACAAATAAATAGTTAACCATTTAATATTAGTAAACTCTTTTGATTAGAATCTAAATAAATTCCTAGAAGAGTCACCATTTCTGTTGTGGTCAGTTTTGAACCTAAGTCCGGAAAACTTTCATAGCTTTGGCTCTATTTATTTTTTGAAAAGAGAGTCGCCACTTAATTTTAGGAAAAAGTAAGAAAAAAAATTTAAAAGGTAAATTTAAGAAATCATTTATTCAAAATCAAAGTTGGATAGGATTCAAGTAATCCTCTAAGGAAGATATTAAACNTTAGGGTAAGAGTTCAAATAATTCTGCACCTTAAAGTATCCGCAAATGCGGTTTAACCAACGGGTTTGAAATTTTGGCTAACTTTGAAAAATCTTAAGCTTATTTGAAGAAAAAAAAATCGATTTAAAAATGATTAGGATATTTTGCTAATTATCCATTCTTCAAATGTCTAACTTTCAAAATATTCCTAACTTTGAATATTATCCGATCTTGAGACTTTGGACTAAATCGAAACTAATCCAAATTCTCAAATGTGGATTAAGCTAATTCTCGACTATTTTAAGAATAGAAAAATCCCTAAACTAATCTCTAAGGTGGAATTTCGCCGAAGTTAAATATTTTAAAAATTCTAAATTAAACTTACGTTCAAATCTTTTAAGGCATGGCATACTAATAATACAAAAGTAATAATTGATAACAAAATGAAACGATGATGAAAGAATCTCCTTTGGGGAAAACATCTAGATTAAAAAGTACTAGAATTTAAAACATGAAGTAATAGTATGAGCAAGACAATAATTAGCAAATATAAAAAATAAAAACTCGTCAAAAAATCTGAAAATAAAGTTTTGGGCCCAACCAATCTCTCTGTTTCATTTTTTCTGTACGCCTGAATGGAACCGGGAGTGATCCATATTCTGAATTTGGGTTTTGGACTGTAATATTAGCTTCCCTTGCTGACTCGAAGAGGCTTTTGTGTTGAGTCGTGACCCAACGCATAAGATACCAAATAATGAGAAAAGAGATCGGATAAGGTGATTTCACATGTAGCAATGGAAAAAGAGGAAGAAAAATTAATAGAGTATGGTGCAATTCAAACAAATCTTAAAACAATAATTATTTTACGTGCAACAAGAAAAATTAATCTCATGACTTAAGAATATCAATACATAACACAAAATTAAACACCATTTAATAGGGAATCCTTATAATAATATATTTTGGTAAGGCAGGTTTGAAACAATTAAATCACAATTTTTATTTCATGCTCAAATTATTGCAACAGAGAGACAAACGAAAGCTCAATCTTATAAACATCAAATTAATTTCAATCTCTATTAGCTTCTACTATAAAATTGATCAATCCCACCTATATCAAATACAATTCAAGACTATCACAGAGATGAATATAGAAGAAGCGAATTCTAAACTGTATCGACTTTATTCACTTAAATAGGCTGAAGTTAGCACTAAATTATTTGAGGCAGAAACAAATGATTAAATAATAATAATAAGACTAATTGCTATAATCAAATAAATATGTAACTAAATAAGCAACAAGAAAACTACTCCAACATTTCTAAAACAAACTAGACAGAGACAAAGAAAAGGACCAAACATGCTAAGGCAAAAAAAGATTAAAAACACCCGAAAGGCATTTACATAGAGGAAAGAAGGCAAGCAATCAAAACCGAAAACTATCTATAGATAAACGCACAGCCTAACCAAAGGAGCAAGACAACTTGGCATATTCAAACTTTAGAACAGGGCAGACAATCAATAAAGCGGGGAAGGGAAGAAATATGAGTATCTTGGAGAGGGATGAACATCATAGGAGAAGTTCAACCATTCTTCCATACTTTTTAATAATCTAAAGCAAACAATACCATGACTATTCCGACTTAACAGAGCTGAAAATAAAAGGGCGTGATAGGGAGACCTCAAAAAGATAACCAACATTTCATCCCATAATATTTACTCTAAGTGAACATCACATAAGCATCTTACAATATTTAAGGAATTAGAACGAGGGGGAGAAAAGGAAACAACAACTAAAGCAAAGGCTTATCCATTTATATTAATGAAATCAACGGGGAAATAAATGAAATTTAGATCTATAAGGATCTGTTCTTTCTTGCAGTGAGGCAGAAGAGTCTGAGTCTTCTCTTATACATTATCCCTGGGATTTCATGACGTAAGGATGAGAGATACACTCATCCAGACTCAACCCCAACTAAGAGAATATTCAAACCTTAAACAGGGAAAACAGTCGATAAAGAGGGGAAGGGAAGAAATATGAGTATCTTGGATAAGGGATGAGGGAAAATGGTTAATATCAGCAAATATTCATTCTCTCAAACTAATGTCCATATGAACACCCCTTTTCACCTTATACTCTTTTCACCAACAGCCGATCAAACAACAACATTATTATTTCAACTCAGCAGAATCAAGATAAACACAAAAGGAATGAAACTTCAAACAACAGACACTCAAGAACTAAATATATATATATANATAAATAATATTATTCGCTATTAAAAAAAAGTATAAACTACAGAGATGGTTAAAGGTGGATATTTACCTTGTGGTAAGCAGTGAACTGGAGCGGAACGGGTTAAGAGCTTTTCACCTGACTATTCCTAACACCGCACAAGATTCAAACCTCGAAGAAGAAGATCGAAAAAGAATTAATTAAAAAAACAGTGGTAGGAAACCCTTCTGCTAAACTATTTTGGAAACCTCACTCTTCTCTTTCTCAGAACTTTCTCAAAAACCTCTAACCCCTTAACCAGTGAGTGAAGGATTCTATAATATAGACTACCACATTTTGTGGTCTACTGAATCCTATCATTGTTTCTTGTTGCATTACACTCCTTGAAAGACCAGTATTCAAACCAGACAAATATGTAGTATCCCCAAAATCAAACTCATTATCATTAATTTCTGGAATGACGGGACTACGTTCAACAATAGCATTCATGTCAAGAGTCTTTATACTGATGTGATTACTGAAGATATCAGGACTACGAAGGACTACGAAGAAATAAAGACAACGACTCATCATCACTAATAAGTATCTCACCGTATATCGGTAACCCATTGGCGGTAAAATATATTGGATATCGACCGGTGATAATGACTACATCCCCAGGATCAGTTATAGACATCTTGTTCCTAAATATGTATTATAAACGCTCATATTTAAGGGATTGCGGAAACCTTTGATCCACCATAGGATGTCGACTATATCATATCGAACCATCTTCGTGCACAACTTCTACACCCCAATATAAATTAACTTTTACAAAGATTTCATCCATTTGAAGTAAGATTGTAAGAAAAAAATTGCACGAACAGAAACGAAATATGTAACTCAAATATTTCATGATGTATTCGTTCAAAAATATTTATAGGTGACTTACAAAATATAGTCGTGAAAAATGTGTGTAGAAAACTTTTTAATTTCATGATTTGATAAGACAATGCAAAATTTGGTGGAATATATATTTTTATCGTGGTGTGAAAAGTTATCTTTGATGGATTTGATGGGACCAAAGAATTTCAAAAATTAGTACGCTCTCAAGCTCTCAAGAAACTAGGNATATATTTTTATCGTGGTGTGAAAAGTTATCTTTGATGGATTTGATGGGACAACATAAAAATTCTGCAAAGTCACTGCAAAATTTCACGAGATACAATCTGAAAAATATCTTTTGGGTCGTGCCTTTTCGAGCGACTAACGAGACGTGCATCTGAAAAGAGAAAAAAAAAAGAAATAAGGTGGGGCGCAGGACGTTCCACGACCAAGAAGGAGAAAAGAAAAAAAAATTAAGGTGAGGCGTCGAGCGTCCCACACTTTAAAACAAAAATGAAAAAAAAAGGAGAATAGGGCGCTAGAACACCCATGCCCTAAAAGAAGAATTGAAAAAGAAAAGTGGGCAGTGGGGATTAAAACAAAAATGAAAAAAAAAAAAGACAGGGCACTGGAACACCCACACCCTAAAAGAAGAATTGAAAAAGAAAAAAAGAAAAAAAGTGGGCATTGGGGGCGTGGGACGAGAATTGAAAAAAAAATTTTGAGCGCCGGGCAATCCACACTCTAGAACGAAAAATTTTAAAAAAAAAGAAGGGGTGGAGCGCTACGGTTAGCATGACCTAGAAGAAGAGAGGAAAGAAAAAGTTAAACGGACGGGGTTAACAGAGATTAAATGGGGTGAGGCGTCCAGCGCCTTACCCCTTTAGTGTTTTTCCTGTAGGACTTACCTATTTGGTATTTTTCCTCCAAATTTTTACTCATTAGGCTCAAAACTCAATAAAAAAGATGGGTTGGAGTTGAGAATCAGAGCTTGTGAAGCAAAAAATATGCCTACTGATGAGAACAACTCGAGAAGCAAACCAAACAGTCTGTGAATCAAACAAACTAGTCTTCCAACAAGTTCTACTAACCAGAGAAGCACTACGAGTCGTCGGAAGAGGGAAGACAATATTGGAGAACAAAATAGAAATCAAGTTGCTAGCACAAGCACCTTCATGTGGTGGTGTGTGATAAACATATCGAAAATCTCATTTGAAAAAGGACCTAAAGAATTGAATCCATTGACATTGGTACCATATAATTGTGGAAGAATCGTGTTATCTTCTATTCATGAATCCAAAGTACTTATACATTTACATAAGATGTTATCTAAAGAAACTAATAAAAACAATTAAAGAAAAATATCCTAATGATCAGCTCTTATACTTGAGTGCACCGAATTTGGCTTCCTACATTTTCCCTCCATTTCATTAAGTACACATTTAGATAAAAGACGTGTTCTATTTAGTTTTCAAAGGCCAAAATTATATTATATTAACAAATATCATAACCATAGTTAATTCAACAAGTTTTGAAAAGTACCCTTCAAATTTGGTAAGAAAAAATATTCCCCACAAGTTTTGATATTCATTAATTTTATCTTATATTTTATATTTAAATATTAAATTATAAAATATTAAAAAAAACAAAAAACCAATTTCCTATTTTATTTTAATATTAATATATTATTTTAAAATATTATGTTGAGAAACAAAAAAGAAAGGAGAAGAATTTTCAATGTTGACAAAAATCACTTAAAATAAAAAGAACGGGAAATAAAAATATTTATTAAAAGAAAAAAGACAAGAGGTCATAGATTACAAATGTAAAATATCCAAATTTCAAAGTTTCAAGGAGAAAGTAATTGTTTCCAACTATACTCTTAATACTTAAAGTCATTTTTGAATTTGTTTGTTTTTTTAAAAATATTTTTTGTGAAATAAAAAGAAAGATCATTTAAATCCAAATATTTACGAAAAAGTATTTGTTTATCCACATTAAACAAAAATGTCGTTGGGTTCATGTTCTACAATTTTAATATTTGAATATAAAAATATTGGATGAAATTAATGTATTAATGGATGGATATCAAAGAATTTATGGAGAATATATTTTTCTTACCTAATTTAGATAGTATTTTCCAAATTTATTGACTTAAGCATGGTCATGATACTTGTTAATGTAATATAATCTTGACCTTTAAAAATTAATTAAGATATGTGTCATTCACCTAAATGTTTATTTGATGAAATGGAGAGAAAGTGTAATGGAGGAGAGCCAAATCTGAGAGCACCTATCTATGGAAGGAAATATATTTATAACTCACTAAATGATACGTAACAAAATTGAAATGGAGGGAGTAATTATTTTTAAAATAATTTTTTTTTGAGTTAAAACAATTACATCAGAGGAAGTATATAGTATATCATTGCGGCTTTGTGATAGTCTACACAACCTAGATGTTTAACTTTAGCAAGCGCTTGTTTACAAGTAAAACAAGTTGTCGAACGTGTTTCAGCAAGGTGATAAATGCGGTAAGTAAGAGACGCAACAACTTTAGCGTGGAAACACCAACTCAAAAGGTGAAAAGCGCGACACAGTACGCCAAAGGATTTTCTCGAAACTTCACTAACTTTAAAAGGGCCTCTTCAAACAACGGTGCAACACTTGCAACACGAAGGAATTTTAAACTCTAATTCCTAGTGGTTCACACTCCTCCCTCGGAATATTTCTCCAATGTCTCCTAGTATATTCTACTTGAAGATAAAATACTCTTAATCCTAGTTTATAACACTTAATCAAGATTACATCAATTACAACTTAATGACTAACTCTTAGTACAAGATTGCTAACTCTAGCCTATCACTTCACTAGAACAAGTTCGTCTGTTAATTTCTTCACACTTCCAAATGTTACAAAATCTCACACTTTGCAGATTTCCTTTTTCTCTCTTTGTAAGTGTACACGTTTCTTTGAGAAGTTCCCTTCTATATATACACAACTCTCCAAGGCTCTTTTCTCTTTCAATCTCTTTGCAACAACAACCTTTGTCCATCTTGAGGTTCACTCAAGTAGGAGTCCTTCTTTAAGTCTATCTCTTGGCTTAAGCTGTTTTAATCAATCTCCAACTCTTACAAATCGTAGCATGTTTATTTCGCCAGAGCTTGTATGGCGTCAACTTAACCATCTCTTGATGCGTGCAACTTATCTTTAATTGGACTTTATGCTGCGCCATTTCAACTCCTTTAGGCAGTGAACTACACTCCTTGAAACAGCTTCGGGCGTGTTTCATCATCTTTGTCAATCATCAAATCTACATAGATCCCAATAGACTGAACACAAATATGATGATATTGGATATATGAAAGTAGAGTAATTGAAGCCCAAGTTCACTTAATTATCGGCACAATTAGCTATATTATTGATTTCTTGTCCTTATTGTATCTTAAAATTATTTCCTTGTATTTGCATTATCTAATGTCAGTTTAGCAGGGGCAGGAGGCGTTATGAGCTGGTGTTCTAGATTTTGTCATGTTATCAGATATATGAATATTAATCTTCTTCCTCGATTCTTACTTTTCTATGTTTCCTATATGGGGGTTGTTCACGAATTGAGCCCATCATCCGATTCTAGGAGCCAACCCAACAATGTGGGATAATAAATAATTCAGAGAAGGAGAAAGGCTTATGTTTGTCGTTTCATATTCACATTTTAGAGAAAAGAGGCACTAATTAGTTAATGTTCTATGTACAAGTGTGTGGCAATATCAGGCCTATGGACATCATTGCTGAATCAATATATGTCGTTGAGATTTAATGCATAATGCATATGATACTAAATAGAATTTCTGAGCGTTTTATTTATATATTATATAATTATTTGGTCTTAGGACGATATGGTAGCATATTTCTAAGATCGAGAAAACTATGTTATTTTAATTTTCTTAACTTTTAATTTTTCTTGGTAGTTGATTATGTGAATATAAATATCATTTTTTTTTTTAAAATAATAGTAAATAGGTTTGCATTAAACCCAATTAGAAGTTAGATTATTTGTAATTATAATAGTTTTTAATGTGTATTAATCTCTAAATAATTATATGTTAATTAATTCTTGAGCATCTTCATATTATATTTTTGGCATTAATTCTTGTACCTCTTCATATTACATTTAGATTCATCTTTTTTAGTCTTTTCGTTCACTTTCTTTTTTTTTAATTTTTGGTCTTGTGCAATTTTTTACCATTTATTTATGTAAAAAACTCAAAAGTCCCTTTTTAACTCTTAATTATGATAAAAAATTCTTTTTTAGAGCATTTTTTCCCTCCCACAGAAAATAATTATTAAATTCAATTAACTCATCACCTATAACTTAAAATATAATTGCAACATTGACAACACTAGAAATAATAGACCTATAAATATTATTCAAGTAGTTATTAATTTTTTCCTCTTTTGTGTATTCCTCATACACTCACCGTCTTCTCCAGATCACTTTCCATTTGTTTTCATCAAAATTTATTTGAGCGTGTAGAATTGTTATATATATAAATGTAATAAATAATTTTTTAGTGGGAATATTTTTATTTTAACATTTCCGAGATAAGAAGGTACGTGCATGATGTTGTAAGGCTAGGTGATGTGGGAATTTGATGGACTGTTTTTTTGTTCAAGTGAGTGCTACTATCAACTACTCTTCTTTTATATCAATTAGTCTTTTGAATTACCTTAAATATAGATTTTAATTTCATATCCCTCAATTATTAATTAGAGGTTTTAGATTAAAGTTGAGAACAAAATTGTCTTTAAAAATAAAATAATTTATCCAAGTAGAAGTGCTTGCATGGCTTCAAACTCCATTAATCCCTCCAAATATAAGTATCAATACGAATCAAAAAAAGTAATTGCTATTTAATATTAATTTTTGAAATAATCTTTGAAAAGATGAGAGAGCGATGAATTAAAGAAAAATGTGAAGGTATAAATTATGAGAAGGTGACAAGTAATTTGAAAGAGACAGAAGAAACTAAAAATTATTTAAAATAAAAGAAGAAAGAAGCGAAACACATAAAATAATTAGGAAAAGTGAGAAAAATTTTTAAAAAGAAGAAAAGAAGATAATTAAGTTTTAACAAAAACTTTTAATGAAATTAATACATTTCTAATGATGAAAAGTGAGAAAAATATTCTTAGTTTTTTTAAAGAAAAGAATCTTGAAATAGAACAAAAAAATTAGTGTGGTGATTTAATTTCACATTTTTTTTTTTTTTTTTGCCTTAAGATTATGTTTGTCTTTAAAATTTTAGTTTTGATTTTAATATTAGAAGAGACGAGTTCAATGGACAAAACAATCAGATTTCAAATATAAATTTGTGAATTACTTGAGTTGAGTTATATATTTATAAATTTAAGATGTTTTCAATTGTTGCAAACTTATATTTTCGATTTAAAAAAAAAAATTGTAAGTCTTTTGCGGTCTAAATTTCAATATTATCTGATTGTAAGATAAAATTTAAGATTTTTTTAAAAAAACACAAAAATAATAAAAAAATTAAAAAAATTAAAAAAATTCATAAAATTAAGTAAAATTTTTATAGAAAAATTAATTAGTTTTTAATTAATGTGAAGCTACCAGACTTTTCATTTGCTCCATTGATGGTTGAATGCAATCAAAATAACCTCAATCAAGTTGGCAAATCACATTCATACCAATGAGTATTCAAGTGCTAAGGCAAGGCTCTTTAAACATTAGTGGACCATCATATGACGATATCAATCTACACACCATGGACCTAAGGCCATTGTGAGTTAAGATTCTAATCTTTGATGTTATTCGATCGATTTATTCCCTTTTGATTCATATTTGAGTATTGAAAATTCGGGGTGGTGATAGGGGTGGGGCATCTAAAATTTAAAATTGATATTTTTTGATTTGAGGTTTGATTGGAGTTTAGCGAGTTTTGGTGCATAAGCTTTTTACTTATGACAAACCAATTTTGAAGTAAATTTCTAGATCCAACCTTGGGGATTGACTTTTTAACTCGATTTTTATCCAAAAATAAGTTAATTAAAGTTATTGTATTCAGAGAGATTCTAGTGAGATGCTTGATTGATTCGCGGTGCTAGACTCCCATTATCCCGCTTTTATCCTATCTTTCTTCTTTTAGACGAGGGTATCACATATTAAACGTGTTATAGCTATCTTAATTGCTCTTGTATACTTACACCCGGGTCATGAGAAGTTGTATTTTCTTTGTTATTTTTTACACTTTTGAGTTATATGAAGATATTCATGATATTGAACGTGTTGATATCTTGTTTCTAGTTATCTACTTTATCTTTTGAAAATATTGAGGTGGTTTTTGGCTAACCACGAGAGAGGTGAGTGTAGATTCCATCCTTGTGCTTTATAATTTTTGGATCATAACAATTTGGTATAAGAGCATGGTTCACAGTCCGAGTATAAAACAATGCTAAATAGAATATCTTTAGAATGATACAGAGAGACATAATATCTGAAAGACATAGGATATCTAAAAAAAATAATCCTTGATTCTTATCATGCATGATGATTTTTTTTGAGTTTCTAAACTTCGATATTTCATTCTTTCACGAGAGGGTGAGGACTCGATCATCTGCGGTTAGAGATAAGGCATCACATCCGTCGCTAAGGCAATTGCTCACGGTCGAGGTATGGGCCAAACGGGCGAGCCCTTGGGCCGTATAGGTGAGACGAGCACTGAAGGCTGCTGGACCGTGTTAGGCCGATATCTCCGGTGCCAAATGTAGAGCATGATAATGAGCCCAGCACAATCTGGAGAAGTTAGACCGGCTAGTCACACTTTAAAGATTTATTTCCACGCTTGTACTTTAGTACTATGGTCTGGTATTGGGATTCCATGAGCATGGACCCGGTGGGTGCATTCCCTTACTACACTAGATGGTTCTCAAAATCCAAGTCGGGACACAAGCGCTGAATCGGAGTTTCATCTTGGTTTTCGAGATGTCGAGGAGCACAACTAGCTACTACTATGGCTCCAGCATAGATGTTGCATCACCACCCAATATTGCTCTATGACACCTTAGCTAGCCCCGGTGATGTCAATTGAGGAGACGAAACTATTCAACAAATTTATCGAATGTGTCCTCCTAAATTTGATGGAGAGTTGAACGAGGATACTATGAGTTTCTTGTCGGCTATCATGAGAGGTTGCATAACCTCATTGTAGTAAGTCTTATAGAGCGGACTAAATCACATTTTATATGGTTGGGCTCTCCATGCAATAATGGAGGACCTATGTTGATTGTAGACCAATTGGTTCATTTCCTTTTGTCTTGGACTCGGATTTTAGATGTGTTCTTGGAGAAATTCATTCCTTGTAGATTAAAAGAGAATAGGCAGACCCGGTTTGAGAGTCTTGGATAAGGTATGTTAAGTCACTTTGAATATGAGATGAGACTTCGTGTACTAGCCCATCATTGATGCCACTTCCCTACGGAGGAAGAGAGGGATACAAAGGTTTGTTATAGTTAGAGATGCTTTGTCCATATGTTCAAAAATTTAAAAGTACTTAATGAAGTCCTCCTCAGTGTTATTGGCAAAGGCGAACCACTCGGGGGAGCATGTCCGGAATAGGTTGGCCATATGAGTCACATAAGTTTTATCAAAGTTGGTCAAATCATTTAGAGAGTTGTACAATATTCTTGTCTAATCTCTTTCGAATGAAGTAAGAGCATCTCTATTATTGCACCATATATGAATGTTTCAAACTAAGCTGCATCTGTACTCCACATATCTCCATTAAGTTCGGAAAGTCAAAACTTTGTCCGACATATATGGAGTTCTCTTCTCCTTCGCAACAACAATTACATTAAAGTCGAGACATAATAGGTACAAAATGAATTGATCTAATAAATAAATGAGTCAATAATCGGTTCAAACTTAAGCAGTTAGGCGGAGTTATAATTTTATGAACTACTTTTATCACCTTTAGTTTTAATGATAATAGTGTTATCGGATCTAAAGATGAATTATGTATATTAAGAAATTTTAAATATATAATAGTAATAAAGATTCAACTTAAAAAATTAATTTTAATTTAAATTGTGAATTTGTTTTAATTGTTATGTGAAATATCTTTATCCTTTTGGCTTAAAATACTCTTTTATATCATTTTTAAGTGTGTCTTTTATTTCACAAAGAAAAAAAAATCCTTTCTATTAAAGTGTGAAAAGCGACTAATTGTACTCACTCTCTAATTAACAAGAGCAATAAAAAGTAGAAGAAAATAAAAAGAAATTTCATTCCTTGTAGATTAAAAGAGAATAGAGCCAGGCCTTGATTTTGATAATCATTGTGCTTAAGTTGTAGTCGCAAGATAGTTAAATACGAAAACTTAGTGATAACGGATAGTTTGAAATCGCCCATGAGATTTGATCGGCGGGAGTATAGTCATTGATAGGGATAGTCGGTCGTTTGAATGAACCTAAGTTATCGATTCTATGAGTAAGTATTGGTGATAATCACGAGTGTATACCCAAAACGATTATGAACCCATGGGAAAAAAAACCTAGTTATACTTTAATATTGATTCAAGCCATAATTTTGATAATTATTTTCATTATTGATTTTCTTGAGAACCCCCCAATCTTGAAATAACTACCTCACAAGTTCACTTAACGGCATTAGTCTAGATCTTAACCTATTTCCTGTGGGTTCAACTCCAACCTCTAGTTGGTTTCTTTATTGACAACGTCACTTCATACTTGAGTAGGAGGTGTGGTTTTGACGTTCTCGGCACCCGAACAATGGCATACAAAATTTGACTTGAGACTATGTTGTCAAATGTTTTCAAGATTAATGAGTATGATAAATGTGTTTACAATAAGAACACTCAAAATCAAGCCGTCATTGTTTGTCTATATGTGGATGACATATTGATTAATGATGAGCATTGCTAACATAAATGCTACCAAACGTATTCTTGCTAGTAAATTTTAGATAAAGACCTAGGAGTTGTTGATTTGATATTGGGTATTAGAATCCATAAGCACTCAAGGTCTAGTATTGTCTCATCCTCATTATATCCAAACAATACTTAAAAAATTTAAGTACTTGGATTTCAAAATTGCAAAGACACCAATTGATGTGAATCTTGCTGTTTGCTAAGAAGAAAGGTGAAAGTAAGTCTTAATTATATTATGCAAGGGTATTTGGAAGTCGTGTACATCATAGACGGTATATGATCAAATATAGTTTGTGCGGTATAAGTAAACTCAGTCGATACACAAGTAATCTCAATCGGGGTGCATTGGATGGCTACGAAATGAGTTTTGGAGTATTTAAATATACTCAAAACTTTGCTTTTCATTACAACAAATATTCGGTTGTTGAAGGATATTGTGATGCAAATTAGATCACCAGATCAAGCTGAAACTAAATTCATAAGTGGATATGTGACATCTCGTGATTGGAGGAGCGCGGTGTCTTGAAAGTCATCCAAACAAACATGTAGTGCTCGCTCTGATGAAATGCGTTCACACCTTTAGACAAGGGGTGAAGAAACGGAATGACTCAAGAATTTTTTAGAGAACATTCCATTCTAGCCCAAACCGTTGGCTCCAATATGTATACATTGCGATAGCCAAATGGAAATTGAAAGAATTTGAAGTATAATGTATAAGAAAGTCTGGAAGTCACATACAATGAAGACATAATACAATTAGACAATTACTCTCTAGTAGAATTATCACAATTGACTATGTAAAGTCAAGAGATAATATGTCGGATTCACTTACAAAAGGCATAACTAGAGAGCGGTTGAAAGATCATCGAAGGGAATGGGACTATGGTGAGGATAAGTCGTAAGTGGAGGTAACTCTACCTAGAAGGCGGGATCCCAAGATCCCCAGGATTCAAGGAGATCAAACAAAGTTATTGATGACGACTCAACATTGTCAAAATAACTTTTGGTCCATCTCGTGATGAGGCAGTGTTACATTAACAAGGATAAAATATTAAAGTCTTTTAATGATTTCTAAGTTTGACACGGGAGTATGTCAAATGGTGTCTATGGGATAACATATTTAGAAATCACTTATATGAGTGTGAAGTGTAAGCCGCTTCAAGGAGGAGTGTAAGGCCAATTCTCTACACACTTACAAAACCGGAGTTGTGTTCATGGCTAAAGCGAACAAAGCAATGAGAACCTAAGACGGTTGAAGGATTAAGCTTTGCGTGACTTATGTTGTCTAATTTATATATCCAAAGCTCGATGGTTCAAAAGATATCAAATCTACCGATTGGCTAGAGTATATCAGGTATATGTTCACTATGGAAAGTTCAAGGAGAAAACCTACTTATCCGGATGTAATTAATTTTTATTCCTGAATACACACGGTTTTTCATGCATTAAAATTTTTATATAGCCATATTCATATAGAGGGGATTGTTGGAGTAAGTGTGGTGTGAATTGAAAAATGGAGAGAAATAAATTGGAGGAGAGAAAGTTGAAAAGTTTATTTCCTAATGGTAGCAATTTAGACAGGGCCTGAATTTGAGCAAGGAGTTTTCACACCCCTTCACTTGATTATTAGCTATAAATAAAGGTCTTTTGCCTTCGTCGGCAAGAGATAGATTTTGAGAGAATTTTGAACATTCTACATATTTTCAAACAAACAAAATTGGATGCAGTGGTGGCCCCTTCGATTTATTCTTTGCTCTTAGAGAGTTCGATGAAGTTATTGGTGTTTGAGATGCTGCACCATTACTTGGTATATCAATTTTATCCTGCGAAGAAGTTATCCAAAACCTCGAGTACGGTGAAGTTAAATTTCTTAAGAACACTCGGTGAATTACGTGGTCTTGAATGGTAATTATATTTTTATTTTGCGATTTGAATCATATGACTGACAACAAAAATTACTAAAAATAAATAAAATAAAATTTTAATGTTGCTAATAAAAATAAAGTTCAACAGATAAATTAAGGGAAGAATGAATAAAATTGAATATTACTTGATATTTACTTTTACTATGTCACATCACTTGCATATAAATTTCACGTGTTTTGATATTTGATAAAAAAGGTTTGTGAATAATTTAATATCTCATATTTATAGTAATAAATTTTTTTGACAAAAAGAGATATGTATGGAAGAACAAAAATTGGAATACAACAGATTAGGATATGTAGAAAATCTTTACTTTGTAGAAGCCAGAGGTATAGATTAGGAAAAGAGAATTACAACGAGCTTTGATTTTGATAATTATTGTATTAACTTGAGTTGTAATTGTGATATAATTAAATTTGAAACTTAGTGATAATGGATAGTTTGAGCCACTCATTAGATTTGATGGTGATTGAGTATATAGTCATTCAATAGGCGGTCGGTCGTTTGAAGATGAACCTAAGTTATCGAGTTCAATAAGTAAGTATTGGTGATAATCACAGAGTGCATACCCAAAAGCGATTTATGTACCCATATGGAGAATACAAACAGTAGGTATCCTTTAATATTGATTAGAAACCATAATTTTAATTATTGTTTTAATTATTGATTTTCTTGAGAACCCCCAATTTTGAGTAACTACCTCACAAGTTCATAGGCTATAATCTGGTTCTCCCATATTCCCTACGGGTTCGACTAGAACCTCTAGTTGAGTTCTTTATTGACAACATTTGATTCATACTTGATTAGGAGGTGTGGTTTTGAGCGTTATTAGCACCCAAACAATGGTATACAAAATTTGACTAGACTATGTTGTCAAATGTTTTCAAGATTAATGAGTATGATAAATGTGTTTACATTAAGAACACTCAAAATCAAGCCGTCATTGTTTGTCTATATATGGATGACATATTGATTAATGAGTAAACATTACTAACATAAATGCTACCAAGCGTATGTTTGCTATTAAATTTAAGATGAAAGACCTAGGAGTTGCTGAATTGATATTGGGTATTAAGATCCACAAAACTACTCAAGGTCTAGCATTATCTCGGCCTCATTATATCCAAACAATGTTTTAAAAATTTAAGTACTTGAATTTCAAAATTGAAAGACACCCGATTGATGTGAATCTTGCTCTTGCTAAGAATAAAGGTGAAAGTAAGTCTTAATTGTATTATGCAAGGGTATTTGGAAGTATGAAGTACATCATGAATTGTACATGATCAAATATAGCTTGTGCGGTAAGTAAAAACAATCGATACCTGAAGTAATCCCAATCGAGTCATTGGATGGCTGAAATCGAGTTTGGGGTATTTAAAATATACTCAAAACTTTGCTTTACATTACAACATGTATTCAACGGTTGTTGAAGGATATTGTGATGCAAATTAGATCACCGAGTCAGCGAAACTAAATTCATAAGTGGATATGTGTTTATCATCGGTGGAGGAGCTTGATGTCTTGAAAGTCATCCAAACAAACATGTAGTGCTCGCTCTACAATGAAATCACAATTCACACACCTTTAGACAAGAAATTTGGTGAAGAGCGAAATGACTCAAGAATTTTTAGAAGACATTTCATGCGGCTCAAACCGTTGGCTCCAATATGTATACATTACGATAGCCAACGGCAATCGAAAGGGTTGGAAGTGTAATGTATAACGAAAAGTCTCGTCACATACAATGAAGACATAATACAGTTAGACAATTACTCTCTAGTGGAATTATCACAATTGACTATATAAAGTCAAGAGAAAATATGTCGCATTCACTTACAAAAGGAATAACTAGAGAGGCGGTTGAAAGATCGGCCGAAGGGAATGGGACTATAGTAGAGAACAAGTCATTGTGGAGGTAACTCTACCTAGAATACTGGAGATCCTCAAGAACTAGGTTCAAGGAGATCAAACAGGAAGTTATTTGATATTTGACTCAACATTGTCAAAATAACCTTTGGTCCATTCTCGTGATGAGACAATGTTGATAACAAGGATAAAACATTAAAGAATTTTTAATAATTTCTAAGTTTGATACGGGGTATGTCAAATGGTGTCTATGGGATAACACATTTAGGAATCACTTATATGAGTGTGAAGTGTAAGCCGCTTCAAGGAGAGTGCAGTAAGGCCAATTCTCTACACACTTACAAAACCCAGGTTGTGTTCATGGCTAACGAACAAAACAATGAGAACCTAAGAGCGGTTGAAGAGGATTAAGCTAGCGTGACTTATGTTGTCTAGATATATATCAAAGCTCGGCGGTTCAAGATATCAAATCTACCAATTGACCGAGTATATCAGGTATATGTTCACTATGGAAAGTGCAAGGAGAAACCTGCTTATCGGATATAATTAATTTTTGACTATCGAATCACACAGTTTTCATGCATTAAAATTTTTATATAGCCACTCCCTATTCATATGGGGGGATTGTTGGAGTAAAGTGTCGGGTGTATGGAGTGAAAAATGGAAGAAATAAATTGGAGAGGGGAGAGAAAGTTAAAAAGTTTATTTCCCAATGGTAGCCATTCGAGCAGAGACACGATTTGAGCAGAGTCTTCACACCCCTTCACTTTAGATTATTAGTATAAATAAGGTCTTTTGCCTTCATCTACGAGATAGATTTTGAGAATTTTTGAACATTCTACATATTTTCAAACAAACAAAATCGGAAGTACATTTGTGTGATTTTATTGTTGCTCTTAGAGTTCAATGAAGTTATTGGTGTTTGAGAGTCTTTGCTACACCATTAGCAGTATATCAATTTTATCCTGCGAGGAAGTTATCAAAACCTCAGTACGGTAGAGGATTAAATTTCTTAAGAACATTCATGCAATGGTCTCGAATATTATATATTTTTTATTTTAAATGATTAACTTAATTAAGGAATTAATATATTTTTAACAAAATAAATAAAATAAATTTTTAACATTGCTAATAAAAATAAAGCTCAAGAGATAAAATTAAGGAAAGAATGAATAAAATTGAATATTAACAATATTTGCTTTTACTATGTCACATCAGTTGCATATAAATTTCACGTGTTTGATATTTTGATAAAAAAATGTTATTAGTTTAATAATCAGTTGGTATAAAGTTTAAAGAAAATTTGTGGTAAGTTTAGAGGACCGTAGGTGAATCGGTACAAACTTTTCAATAATTAATTTTCAACGAATGTTTTGTGTTCGTTCATACTAGTTCTAGTATTATTTATAGTAATAAATTTTTGACAAAAGTGGAATATAGTTCGACAGGATGATCTATTTGACTGGTTAAACTGTCCTCTTGATGTCTCCAAAAATTCCAAAAGTACCCCTCTCCTTTGTGTAAGACATTACGTCATTCCTCTTGTAACCGTCCTTCACCCAAAAGGCAAAAGCTGTCAAGTGTCGATCACCATGTGAACGCACCTTTTCTGCCATGTCATCAACTATTGCGAAAACCGACCCGTATCCCCCAACATGTCAATTTCACCATTCAAAGCCGCACGTACTTACAAAATTTTAATGTGCCAGCTAAGCTAAAATCAAACCCGTGTACAAAAAGCGTATTGATCTTCATTCTCCTTGCCATTCCCCTCGTATATAAAACCAAATATCTTGGGAAAAACCAGAAAACTTCTGAACCCCAAAGACCAAAGTTTTCAGCTTTTTTGAAATTTTCAACAACGCAGAGGAGTCAACCCCAAACAAAGAGGAAAGTAAAACAGCTACAATGAACCAGCCCAAGTGCTCGTGAACAAAGAGTTTTTAATTATAGTTTTGCTCTTTAGAGAATATCATAACAGGTAGTGCTCATAGTTCTGCTGTCACGTATGCAGCTCAAGAACTTCAATACGCTGTGATACGACAGCTACCAGTGCCAGTGCCGCCATTTCATCACCTTCTAAGAGAGTATGTCTAGTTTTGATCAGCCTCCTCCCCTGTTTCGCGTTTCCACAGAACAGAGCCTTGTCAATACTGCAGAATAAATGGTTGTTTAGGCTGCAACTATTTTGGAACCCCGGCTGTTGGTGATAACAAGAACAACAAGACAAAGATTGTTGCCAAGAAGAAGAAGAAGAAGAATTACAGAGGGGTGAGACAGAGACCATGGGGAAAATGGGCTGCTGAAATTAGAGATCCAAGAAAGGCAGCCAGAGTATGGCTTGGAACTTTTACTACAGCAGAGGATGCAGCTAGAGCTTACGACAGAGCAGCTATTGAGTTTAGGGTCAAGAGCTAAACTTGTTCCCATTTGCAGATTACACATCAATTCAACAGCAGAATAATAATAATACTAATATTGCCACTACTTCATCTTCTTCACCCCAGCAACAACAACAGCAGCCTATGCAGTCGCAACAGGGAATTAGCACAAACGAAGATTTCTGGATCAATTGATATCCGACAATGAAGTCAAAGATTGCTTGAGGACGATTAAATTTGAAGGCGAATCTTCTGATTCTGCTAATGGCTATATTGCTCATAGCTTCTGATCAATTTCAATTAAACAAGAGAATTGTGAAGGGGAGGAAAGAAGAACAAAAGAAATTATATAGTGGAGTAGCGGATAGTTTTAGTAGTATCAAACTAAATATATTTTTCCAATTTAAGAAATATACACATTTGTGCTCTTAATTGTATCATAAACATAAATACTTGGACACCGTACTGGAAGAGATTTTGGTTTGTTACGGAGAATATTACATGTTGGGACTGAGAAACTGATGAAGTCACCTGATGATTTTGATGTAGTCTACCTACCAACTTCACCCCCTACTTTAAGGAATTCTTTCTTCTTTTTTTAATTAAAGACACGTGCATAAAATTAAAAGTTAAATATGGTTGATGATACTAAATTGACAAAAAATATTCACAGCAGGAGAAGTAAGAGACGTTATCACTGCCATTCAGACGTTACTTTCATATTATATAGTTTATCAATTTGACTCTTTTTTTTTTAGGATTAGGATAAATTTAATTACTTGAATTATCTTGATGTGTTCAAAAAATGGCACACAATGTTATATTTGTACTTATTACTTACTCCCTTAGTTTTATTATATCTAATCGACAGACATTATAAGAATGCATCTTAATTAAAACGTGACTTGGAATATAGAATTTGACCAATGTCAAACCACAGGCCAAACATATCCTTGTTTGTTTAATCCTTAGTGATAACAGGAATTCTCATATTTTAAGTGCCTGACAAATTCAGATTAGTATCACATAGGTTTGTATAAAAATAATCGATAAATCACATTAATTTGATAATTTGAGTTAAATTGAAAAAATTCAATTAGTGATTTGGCAGGTTGTTTGATTTGGTGTTGGACTTCGATTATGTTGATTGTTCTTAACTAAAAAGTCAAGTCAAATCAAACCAAATCCAATACGAACTTATATGAATATAATTTTTATAATTTTTTTTATATAATTTATAAGTATTTCTTAGATTTTTTTTCATAATTTTTGTCATTTAACATATTATTTCAAGCTTAGACTTGTAATATTGGATGATCCAATAAGTTTCTATAGCTCATAAATGCATGATATTAACTCAAATAAATCTCAAATTAAAATCAAATGAATATTAATGCTAACAAAAGAAATGATTTCAGCACTAGGAATGTCAAGAATATTAGATATGTTCTATGATTGTGAATTGGTTAATTTACGGTGAAAACACATAACTTAATTTTTAAAAAATATTTAGTTATGTAACTATCGTATTAGCACGTATTTAATTTGTATGAATTAGTACTTTTATAGTATGCTTATTTAGATTAGGAAAAGTTTAAATATGTCATCAAACTCTTAAAAATGGCTCCAACTATGTCATACATTTACTAATATTGAGTTTATTCATGTTATCACCATGATACATTTGGTTCATTCACACCACTAATTATAAGCCTACTACTATCAGATTTTCCACGTGACATTATTTAAACCTTTTATTACTTACCAACCTCACTCCCTTTTACGAGTGGCATATGTGAGCCATTTCATTACATTCAGTGGCATTTTGAGCCTTTTTTCAGTCCCTTATCACGTCTCAATCACTCTTAACACCCCAAATTTCACCATCAAAGACATACATATTCTTAATTCACACATTCATATGCACTTTCATGATCGGCTATACCCCTCACACTACTAAAAAGTTACTATTCTCCCATTGAAATTTTAAGAAAATATTAAGTGGATATTAAAAATTTGATATCGGTGGCAAGAAAAATAATAGTGTTTTCATGGGAAAATCATGAAGTTTCTCACTATTTCGGTGAGAATTTATTTCCCATTTATGAGTTATTCCAATGAACAGGGGTGGGTGGGAAATGAATGAGAAAATTTCACATTGATTTGTGGTGGAAAAATCTTTGTTTCTAGTAGTGTCAATTTTATAAAATTTTAACAAATTGATGATTGTGGTTTGTTGATGGTGTCATTTCAAGTAGTTAAATTTGAAGTTGTTTTTGAAAAAAAACTTGGCTCATTTCAAATGGAGTTTCATAGTTGAAGTTCTTAGTAGACCAAACACAAATTTTAATATATTATTATATAGCAATGTAAAATATGTTTAAGTACCTCTTATACGTTTACATATTTTTATATAAGATTTATACATTGTGTATAATAAATATATAATATTGTATAAGTATTATTACAAAAAAAAAAAAAAAAAGACAAAATTAAAAAAAACTAAACACCGAACCGAAGAATTGAATTAGTTCGATTCGGTTCAATTTAATATTTTTAAATTAATTTAATTAACTTATTAAAAATCCTGTCAAAAATATTATTTTGAAGATTTAATTTTGTTTGAGTATGGTATCCTACATTTAACGCCTGTAGAGATAAGTGATAAGCAAGATATGTGAGGGAAAAGCAGTGAGCCAAATGAAATTGGATAGAGAGTCAGTCGCTCGGTATCGTTGACTCTACGACGCTACGGATTTGATTTTTTCGACAAACCTATGTGCCGAATTCATCATTACCCACCTTTCCTTGTCATGTTGCTGGGAGGGCGTTTTATTTAGTTTAAAATTTGATTAAATTAGTTTTAAATATTTTTAAATTAAAAAATTAAAAAAGGAAATAATGATGTGATTATTTAAAAGTTGAAAATTTTAAAAATATTTTTAAAAATTAGAACCTAAAAGTTGGCATCTTTTAATTTTTTACTTTTTAGCAAAAAGTCATTTTGGTTTGATCATGAATTTATCTTTTTTATCCTTTAATATTGTTTCTAATTTCAATACTACTTTTAATAACACAAAATTTTAAATGTGTCTTTTATCTTATTTTTATTTAGGGTATTTCAATGTTTGATTAAAAATAAAAAATATATATGTATTGTGCACCAAATACATCAATAATTTTTTTTCAATTTCAACACTTTTATTCAAACACATAACTACTTATTTATAAAATATATTTCACCACTTTAAAAATGCTTTAAACGACATATTTAAAAATGTTTTTCAATTAATCAAACAGACTTTAGTCTTTGGAATAGTACACAAAATACCCTCTTAAGATAAACTATTTATCCTGATTTGCCCCTTTTCATATTAATTGCATTAATAACCATTTGGGCAAAATATTTACCTAAAATACCCCCTCAGTTTGCACATTGGAATGCTCCTTCTCTCTTTTTTTTTTTTTTTCTTGCATTTATTGTCTTTATCGCTCATTATTGCTTTTATGCATTTATTTATTATTTTGTCTTTATTTATTTATTGTTTTTATGCTTTTGTCTTCTTTTATCATTTATTAGAGATTTTTTTAATATTTTTATAATTTGTTCCTTATTTTATTTTATTTTATTTTCTTTATTTTTCTATTTTTCTCTTGATTCATTTTACTTTTTTTGTTAGCTTATCTTTTTTTAAATTTTAAGAAATACATTTTTTAATAATTAAATATTATTAAAAAAATAAAAAGTTTTTTTTAATATTTTATTAATTTTACATTTTTAAAACATTAATAAAATAAAAAAAATATAACTAGACTACAATAAAAAGTAATTAAAAAATATTAAATTCCACTAGTTTATTTAGTAAAATATAAAGTGATAAAGAATTTATTTTATAATTTTTTCTTTAAAAAATATAAAAAAACTAAAAAAAATAAAAAAAATAAAAAAAATAAAAAAAATAAAAAAAATAAAAAAAATAAAAAAAATAAAAAAAATAAAAAAAATAAAAAATTCAAAATTAAATTATTAAATTTGTAATCTGTGTCGGTATATGATATATCTTATGTAGGTATCATAGAGGGGACTCGAAGTGCATCACTTAGATGGATCAAAGTAGACTGAATGATACCACGTCGGTATCCAAATATACTAAACCCGAGCCCATCGGTGGCCCCATTATGTTGGCGCGGCACTCTTAAACCTTTCAGTAGGCTCATTCATTTTAAACGCCTCAAACAGACCTTCTTCAAATCCACAATATGAAACAAAAAAGAAGATAATATATCTTCTTCAAATCCAAAATATGAAATAAAAAAGATAGATTATTGTCTTTTCAAATCTGTAACATGAAACAAGAAAGATGGATTTAAGACTTTTAAGACAAGTTGTTAATGAAGAAGACTTATAAATAAACTTATGGATTATAAATCAATCAATCCAATATATATATATATATATATATATATATATATATATATATATATATATATATGAAGACTTGAGCATGCGTGTGGCATGCACTCTAATGCCCCATTCTCTCTTCTTCTTTTTGAGATTTTTTTGACTATTTTTCTTTTTAAAATGATTTATTTACTCATTTATTTAATTATTTACGTAATTTCAAAAAATAATTTTTTTAAATATTTTTCCTTTTCTTTTGATTACTCTTTTCCTTTTTCATTGTCAATGAAAAGTTTTTATTTTTTCGATTTTTTCCTTTTTAATAGTAATGTCCCTAATATTCTTATACTTTTAAATTCTTTTTTTATTTATAAATTTTCATTTTTATAAATGAATTTGTAATTGCATAATATAATTCATCAATTCTTCTACATCAACATCTTTGATTCAATCTCCAACCTTGTATATTTTTGTGTGTCCTATCTTCTTCTTCTTTTCATGTTATGAATTTCTTCTTAGAACAAACCGAAGAAAGAACTAGTAGAATGAACCAAACTCTTAAACATAATTATTTGTCAATTTAGAGGAAGCTCCATAATTTTTTAAAATTGTTAGTATTGTTACATAAACACATTTTTAAAATATTATTACGCCACCTTTATAAATTTATTCTTATTAATATAGAGGTTGGTGACGTGCGTATGAACTAGTTTTTATATAAAAATTGAAAGAATTTGAATAAGACACTATCATAAATGAAATATTTAAAAGAGTTTAGGGAATTTTAGGTTAGGCCTTATAGAATTTTAAGAAATTTCTTTTAGGATTTATGGAAGAAAATTTTTTAGTAGGAAATATTTTTAGAGTTTATATAATTATAATTTTATGCTATTTAAAAAATATTATAAATATAATTAAATAATAATTTGAAAATGTAATGACAATTTTATCTATTACGAGTCTTTAATAAAGGGCAAAAGTTCAATTAATATTTTATATTTATTAAAATAAATTAATCTCTAATCTTTATTATTAATTTGAGTTTGTAAGATTTGTATTTATGAATTTCAAATTGATAAATAATTATGTTTATGAGTTTGATCAGGTCTAGTAGTTCTTTCTTCGGTTTGTTCTTACTTAACTCAATAAACAAAACGTCATAGGAATAGTTGATTAAAAGGTAAGAAAAATCGTCCGCTTTGCATGAGTACCAAATGCATGCATTATGTATAAAATTAGTTAATTTTAAAATTCTAAATATTAGAAAAATAATTAAATGACTATTTAAAATGTAACTTCAAAATTTATAATCTAAGAAGAAAAAGAAGAAACATAAAAAATATAAAAAAACTAAAAAAAATAAAAAATTTAATATTAAATTAATTTTAAACTTTTAGTTTTAACCCTTTATGAGATGATTTCAACTTAATTTTTTTCCTATGCGTTTAGTCAAACACTTCATATAAATTGAACTTCACATAAATTAAAATAAAAAATAGTGTAGATTTAACTAAAGATAGTGAATAACAAGAGTACTCGATTAATTGAAACAACTTAAAGAATGTTGTGTTTCTATAATAAAAAAATTCGATTATACAATTTTTAAAAGAAGAAGAATAAAGAGGAATTCACGTATTAATACGTAATAAAATTACACTTTTAATTTTATTTTTTTCGTATTGAAATATTGAATGATGGATAATTAATCCCGATCTAATAAATAATGAATTGATATATAGTTAAGCAATTGTAATTGATTTTAAAGTCTTGATTGTTAGAACTTTTAATATAGTTCAAATAAGAAAAGATTTAGGAAACAAAGTTTTCACAATTTCGTTCATATCCTTTTCGGATTTTATTGCAAGATTATCTAAAACAAATTATGCACGAGAGTTATAATTATATTAATTTAAAATTTTATTTAAAAAAATTATTTTGAGATGAAGGTTTGCTTTGCCTGAATAGGTGAAAGTTGTGAATATATGAGTAGATGAAGAATGTCAATTATAAATAACACAAAATTTAAATTATATAATACCAACATAAGACACACAATAAAAAGATAACATAATATCAATTAGATGTTAAATATATGTAAATATGTTAGGCATATATATCATGCTAACTGTATCCCTTAGAATTAGGCACATATCATGCTAACTGTATCCCATAGAATTAGGCACATATCATGCTAACTATATCCCTTAGAGAATTAGGCACACATCATGATAGTTGTATCCCTTAGAATTAGGCACATATCATGAGCGGTTTTGTATATATACGTTTATCTTAATGAGAATCATGGAGGAATTATTTCTAATATGGTATCGATTTCTAGGGAAAAGCGATCTTTTTTCTTCCTTCCGCAAAGCTCCCGAGCCTTCTTCTTCTTCTTCTCCATTTACTCTTCTTTTCTATTCTTCTTACTGTCCACCGTAGCCGGGATAACAAAAGCACTTTTCATCACGCACTTGTGGTTTCGAACGTGGAACCATATCTCCATCACTATAGAAATGGAGAATGTCCAATACTCACATGGGCAGAACTCTTCAAAATCACCGTACGTTCTCATAAGGTCCTTCATCATATTATTCCTCCTGCGGGGGCAAGAGAAGGTTCCTTCGGCCCAGGGATGAAAAGGAATTATGGTCGACTCTTGATGCTACAGTTCTTTCATGGATTTATGCTACAATCTCTAATGATCTCTTGCATACTATTATCGGAGCAGGTCTACGGCCATGAAGCTTGGAATCGATTCCGTGATATTTTCCAAGATAACGAAAATTCCCGTGTGGTAACTTTCTGGAAGCAGAATTTTCCAATACAAAGATGGAGAATTTTCCGAACGTTCCGGTATTGTCGGCGTCTCAAGTCTCTTGCTGATCAACTAAAGAATGTCGGAGCGCGGTAGCCAATAGTCGCTTGTTATTCCAGCTCGTTTGGTCTCACGAGCATATCGGGGTGTTGGTACCTTGATTCGTAGAAGTGACCCTTTACCTCCTTTCCTATCAAGCCAGGTCGATGTTGACTTTAGAAGAGGCCGCTTGGCGAAGAAAGGCTGCCGCCGGAGCTAGTCTTGTATGGTGGCTGCCTCGGGATTGGAGTATGAGGATTCGGGTTATCCATCCTCTCATTCAAACCATTCTAATCATCGTGGGAAGCAACATGGCAATCGCAAAATTACAGGCGTAAGGGTTAGGTGGCGGCAAAGGTCACAGTGGGGGACGCCCGAGTCGATCCTCACCGTGAGTAGTGCTCGGGGTGGGCGGCAACAATCAGAGCTCAGGCGAGCGGCCTTACGGACGGCGACGGTGGGGGTCACAACCGTGGCCTAATTTTCCTCCCCTTGGGGTTGGATTTGCCACAATGGGCCACTCCACCTTGCCCATATCCAACACAAGGAGTGGGCTCGACGTCCAATGAGTAACAAGGGCGCGACAACCTGGTCTTCTTGGGCCACGTCTGTGAGGCCTTTATAGGTTTCAACAAGTGGGCGAGTCCACTACATATGCACCAACGGATATAGCCTGCCCGATGCATACTATGTCATTAAATCCCCAGTCCAGGACATGATACATGGACACCCGGAGCTACTTCTCATATGACTTTCTTCAATGGTAATCTCGTCTTATTTTGTTTGAGTAATCATAATAGTGGTATTCTGTGGACAATGGTCATATTATTCCAATTCATGGTTATGGTCTACGTCTTTGACTAATCTTATCTCTCTTTTGTCCCTAAACAATGTTCTTCATGCTCCCAAAATCATTAAAACCTCGTTCTTTTCATTAAGTTTGCTACGTAATTATTTGACAGTTGAGTTTGATCCTTTTGGGTTTTTCTGCAGAGGATTTTCGAGACGGGGAAGCCAATGTTGAGATGTGATAGTCGGGCGACCTTTATCCTCTTACCTCTTCCGTAACAATCAAGCCCTCCACTCAACCTTTGCAACCATTTCACCTACTCTTTGGCATGATCGTTTGGGTCATCAAGATTGCTTCATTTTAGGTTCTTAGGCTAAATAAAAGCATTGATTATGGCAGATCATTCAAGTTCTAGCATTTGTCGATCTTGTGTCTTTGGAAAACATATTAAGTTGCCATTTGTTTCTTCAAAATCAAGTACTATTATGCCATTTGATATTATTCATAGTGATCTTTGGACATCTCCTATTTTGAGTTCTATGGGGCATAAATATTATGTTGTTTTCTTAGATGATTATTCTAATTTTACGTGGACTTTTCCAATATTTAGAAATCGGATGTGTTTGACAAATTCTTAGCTTTTAAAGCTCATATTCTCACCCAATTTGAACGTAAATAATGCAAGAATGTGCAATGTGATAATGGGAGGGAGTTTGACAATATTTCCCGGGAGTTTTGTAAAACAAATGGCATCTTTCCGTCTTTCTTGTCCTCATACCTCGTCTCAAAATGGTAAACCCAGACGAAAAATTCGGTCTAGATAATATTACTGTTACTCTTTTTAGCTCATGTCTCTCTTCCCCCTTATTTTGGCATCATGCGTTACAAATGGCTACATATCTTCTTAATGTGCTTCCGGCCAAGCTTTTTGAAATATATCTCCACTTTAAATTTTTATCATCGGGTTCCATCTTTCTCTCACATTCGGGTTTTGGGTACTTGTATTATCCTCTTTTTCATCTACAACCATCGATAAGTTGCAACCTCGTTCATCTCATGTGTCTTTTTGGGATATCCTTGAATCACCAGTGGCTATAAATGCTATGACTTGTCCTCGAATAAGATTATAATTTGTCGGCATGTTGTGTTTGACATGAGCATGTGTTTCCTTTTTGCATACTCCTTGATTCTACTTATGATTTTTATGTGATATTTCTGTAACCATTTGCATCACTTACGAAATCCAAAAATTCTTCTCAGATCTACTCGGCTACAAATGGCCCAAACGACCCACCTCCACCTTCTCTTACGTAGGCCTACTCCTATGAGCCCGGTTTGCCACCTGACCCGGCTTCTCCTACTCTCCCACATCTCACCTTCCCAAACATCATTCTTGCCCACCAATCGGCCCACCATGGTCACAAGCCAAATGGGTATTTTAAAGCCCAATAGAAATATGACCATGCATATCCCTTTCTGATTACACGGTCCCCACTACCACGTAACCCCGGTAAAGCCCTTCGTGACACGGTGGAAGTTGGCCATGGGCGATGAATATGATGCTCTTATTAAAAATAAGGCGTGGGAGTTGGTGCCCCGTCCACCTAATGTGAAGTTATTCGTTTTATGTGGATTTTTGCTCAAAGAAAATCGATGGTGTTTTTAAGAGGCATAAAGCCCGTCTTGTAGGTGATGGGAAAACTCGGCGAGTGGGCATTGATTGTGGCGAAACATTTAGTCAGGTGGTGAAACCGGCTACCATTAGCCATGAGTTCTTTCTCTTTCTCTTTGTCAAAGGCATGGCCTATTCATCGGTTGATGTTAAAAATGCCTTTCTTCATTGGTGAGCTACAAGAAACGGTGTATATGCATCAGCCATTGGGGTATCGGGATCGTACTCATCCAGTTATGTATGCTTGTTACGTAAGTCATTGTATGGACTCAACGGGCACCCTAGAGCTTGGTATAAGCGATTTGCTGATTATGTCATTTCCCTTGGTTTCTCTAATAGCAAGTGTGCTAATGTTATATTATTTATGTAAAGGGTAAGTGATGGCATATATTTTTGATTTATGTTGATGATATTATTCTCCACTTTGCATCTTCTAATGCTCTCAGGCTGTCTATTATATGAAACTTCTGAAACAGAGTTTGCTATGAAGGATCTTGGTCCTTTAAATTATTTTCTTAGCATTGCGGTTTCTCGACATAAGGGTGGTATGTTCCTTTCCCAAGCGCAAGTATCTTAGAGCAAATAATTGAAGCGGCCAGAATGTCTTCTTGCAAGTCATCTTCTACTCCTGTTGACACAAAAGAGAAGGTTAGTGCGACTTCTAGTACTCCCTATGAGGATCCAGATCTTTATATAGGAGTCTTCTTGGGGCTCTTCAATATCTTACATTCACCCGACCAAATATTTGTTATCTTGTTTAACAAGTATGTTTACATATGCATGATCAGAGTTGATCATATGCAAGCTCTCAAATGCATTATCAGTATATTCAGTCACAAATTGACCATGGTCTCCATCTCTACTCATCTTTTGTTTCATCCCTTGTTTTATACGTCTTGATTAGGTGGTTGCCGGAATCTACGAGACGATCTACCTCTAGTTATTGTGTATTTTGGTTGATAATTTGATTTCTTGGTCTTCTAAGAAACAACCTTGTCACACCAGCGCTTAGAAATTGTAGTGGCTTTTGGTGCCCTAGAAGGACTGGACTACTAGCGGTGAGTAGAGGCACATGCGGTGGCCTAGCTCTATCTCGGGTTCACGGCAGAGACCTCAACATTATGGCTCACGGCCTCAGGCCATGGGCTACTCGCCCTTTGTACACCGTAATAACGGTGACAGCGAGAACATACTCGTAATCGAGGGGAACCTGTACGAGTGACAAGGCCACCATCACGACTAGTCATACGAAACTTAAACACAAGAATGCGCCAAGACTACGTGGCCAGGCAAGGTCACCACTGCTGTCAAGCTACGGCCCCTCACGGCCAACATAAAGACAAAGATACTAAACAACTATACAATTTGCACGGCCTCGCGCGGCCGCTTAGCGGCCACGGGGAGATAAATATACAATCGCAAGCCTCATGAGTAATAATAGAAATGATCGGGACGGGGCCCCGACCTACCCATGTTGTACATCAAAATGGAAAAGAGCTACACCTACGGAAATCGGACTTCGGATGACGGGAGGCGCGGCTCATCAGTGAGTGCCGGAATCACGAGGATCGCCTCCTCGTCTATGAGTACACACGACGTAGCATACGAGCGCCCAGTTTTGGGTGTCGGTATCGGCGATGCTTGAGTATGCAAAAACAGGCGGAAATAAGCATGCGCGAAAAGAATTGAATATAGATAGCATATCTAGCAAATCGTATGGCGGAGATAGCGAGTGCAGAAGAAAGCGGTAGGCGAGATCATGTGCTGCATCTGCCGAGTAAGGCGGAGGAGAGCATATGTGCGATGGCACAAGCATCTAGTAGCTAGTATATAACACGTAAATAGATATACAAGTAGCAAGCAGAGCCAATACCAACCCCCATAAAAATGGGATGGCACCAAGCAACAAACAATCTATCCCTACCTGCTGGTCAAAACTTGCCAAAATAAGTCACTCCACTCACCCTCACTCGGGCTGCCATAGGCCCCCTGGGTCTCACAGGCTCGGGCCTCGGCCTCCGATATAAGTAGCGTAATGCAGGTCGGGGAGGACTCGTGTGAAACGATAGCAGAGATAAGTGGATCCGGACACAACTCAACGGGAGCTATCGGCCGAGGAGCTACACTGTAATACTTTGTATGTATGACGATATGAGATAGGGAATGCAGTTCCTGGACCTAAACTCAACAGGGCTATACGAAAATAGGAGTTGCTGTAATGCGTCGAGGCTGCTTGTGGGGAAAGCTTCATCCCATCTTCGTCCAAGCTGGGACGACATGCCTCCTTGGAGTGATGAAAACCCACCCGCTCGGTGGGCGACACGAGTGCCCAGGCCCGGGGCGAGAGGATGCTCAAATAAGGGGCCCTCACGCCACAAGAAGTTTCAACAAGCAAATAGCACATATAAATAGCAAGCATGTATAAGCTGGAAAAGATTATCGAAATCGATTTCTTATTACGATCTCTTTACGCTGCTATGCGGTTCTTTGCGATTATACGATTACCGAAATCTTTCTTTTGCTTGTTGGCTAATACATAGCCGAGGATACTATCTGTCCCGAATGGCTAATACGTAGTCATAAAGCGTACTGTCTATTTGGTTTTACTTTACTAAAGCTTATATTAAAATCTATTTCTTTTTATTCTATAACATGCTTGCTAATCATACAATAAGCTATCTTGGCCCAGGTGCTATCTAGCCCTTTGGCGCATGCTTTTTATCTTTCGGTGAAATCTCACGATCTGGCTTAACGCAAACGAGAATTTACTAGACACTCGATTCTCAACATTCAACTCCGAGTTTCAAACACTGAGTTTACTATGATTCACAAAGCAAAGACTTACTAACGCCGAAAAACAACTTCGCATACCTTAACCTCGAGTTATCGTGTGGATGAGGGCTCGATCGATTACTCGACTATTTCTCCCAAGCGCATTCATATACACGTTAATTAGTGCACAAATACAACTTTATTACGGAGGACGACGTCACTTTTGTATAATTATAGCCCTAAGCTTGGGCTTATCGAAGACGATTAGAAACTTGCTATTTTTAGAAGTCGGAAGGGAGAAGTATTCACTTTACGGCTAGGAGCACATAGACACTAGTTTGGAGCAACTCTACTTACCTTAGTCCAGGTAGCTCAGCGATTCGTAGTAGTATTTAGCAAACAAAATCCATAGGAATGCTCGTTGCTGCTCAATACCTTGTAATTTTGGTTAATTTAGATTTAGACATGTTTGTGGCGTAATCGGATGATATTTTTTTATCTCCTTCGTACTCTCTCTCTGTTCCTCATGAGTTAAAATCATTTGATGATATGAAATGGAATAACCTAAGTGGGGGCTAAATATAATGGACACTATAAATCGCATTAGGGAAATGCGATTTATAAATAAACATTTACCTTGCGACGCGTCGACTTGGCGCTTGTCAGGTCTTTTCACGGCCTTTTCTAGCATGTATGGCTTTCAAATACTCTTAGCCAACACGCGAATAGGCCATCTATGTGTCGGAAATTTACGGGAGTGTAACATTCTCCCCTCCCCCTTAAGAACATTCTACCTCGAATAAAGCGCTATCTAGAGGACTTCTCCAACTTACTCAACTTATTACTTAGGAAAATTTGTGAGTTTCCCCTCCCCAGCTATGGACTATCCAAAAACACAGAAGCGAGAAGTCCAATACAGTGCGCACACAATACTATAAGATTCACTTGATAGGTAAACATCAATCTTTCTCATTTTTAACTATACAACCATGGTCTTGCACTTAAGTAATATCGGACATTCATGCTTTGACTAGCTGGAATAAGTGAGAATATCCTAGCTTTCATGTCTTCCTCCTCCTCCCGTCATTTCCTCGGTTCTTGTTCGCCACAATACTTTGTGAGATGCAATATCTTTGGTTCTCAATGCAGATACGTACGTCTGGATAGCTATCGGAACCTCTTCGTAGGTCGGCTGTACGCGGACACAGGATATCACAGATTGGGGCCGCTCTTGTGAGGTCTCTAAGCATTTCCTTAGCATGGATACATGAAAAGTTGGATGAGCAGTTCACAATTGGAGGCAAGTTCAACTCATATACTTGATAGGCCTATTCTTACACCCGAAGATACGATATGGCAGACAAATCTTGAAATTTGACTTACCTTTCTTCTTGCAGAATCTCATTACCCCTTTCATCGGAGATTCTTTCAAAAATACCCGGTCATTCACATCGAATTCCGGGTTCTGCGTCGTACATCTACATATGATTTATGGCGACTCTGTAGTCAATAGGTGTTCTCTGTCGCTTTACTTTTTCCTCCCGACTCTTGAACAATGTTTGGTCAAATCAACGTTGATTCTCCTATTTCAAACCAATAGCCAGAAGCGTCTGCGTTTTCACCGTATAAAGCCTCGAAAGACGCCATCACGGATAGGCGAGTGATAGCTATTTATTATAAGCAAACTCGATTAGAGATAAATGCTAAATCCCGGCTACCACCAAAATCTAGCAACACGCTCGCGGCATGTCTTCGAGCGTACGAATGTGCGTTCGGCTTGTCCGTACGTACGAGGTGGGACGTTGTCTTAGTCTGCGGACCTCTGCGAACATTGCAAAAATCTGGCAAGTGGCTTGTGCTCCTGCGTAAAATAATGGACCTTGGCACTCAATTGTCCAGCTATTTCTCTAATATATAACTCGGCATAATCTTTGGCCAGTAGTCTCAACGCGGGAAATGGTGATTTGTCAATGCGTCTGCTATCCCCCATATAGAGTCGTGTCTATGCAGTGCGGGTAATCACGCCACACGAAATCCATATTCACTTTGCTTCCCATTTCGGCATAGCTATGTCCACGAGTTAACGCTGGTTTACGGTGTTGCTTTCTGGTGAGTTAGGACAGCTATTCTGCTTTAGGCCTGATAGGTGGTGCGACGGGCGTAATGTACCTCGTTCATAATCTCTACGGCGAATTATAAAATATACGGAACACGGAGGGCGGCCTTTACATAACGACACTTTGTCCTCGGTTATACGAAAATGCGGCGCTTTACCTTCTTGTCATCGCCATTTGGACCAGTCAAGGTCCTCATGTCGTTCCTTTACCTCCACAACTAATGACGACACGGCGGTGTTCAGATGCAGCTCTGTGTCCTTCATTTCTATCATACGAAAGGCTAATTGACCAATTGGGGTATTTCTGCGGATGAACCCGTTGTTCGACTACAAGTCGCCAAACTCCCTAACAGTTTGTAGCTAAGGGAGTTTGCTGCCATTTCTCTTCTTGAATGACACAACATATTCATATTTAGAGAGCTTGGCATATAATTGTAGGTCATACTGGCTTACTACAGCTAGGAGAAACCGACGAATTAATTTACCAGTATAGCTAGAGCTTACAGCACAACGGCCGCATGCTAAGAGCTACTTGTTCTTCCCGGGATAACTTTGAGAATGACCGTCTGCGCACCTTGTGCCTTTATCGTCGAGAGGATCTGATATTGATCATGACCTCTAATGATGCAGCTGACATAACTTGTGAGAAATGGCCCGAATATTTGGGTTAAATGGCCGAATGTAGCGGTAGCGCATGCATAACGCGGGATTGTGGGCATCTAGCGCTTTTCTTATTCTACTTTGTGAACGGCCCTTGGGTGACGGACTTACTCCCGGGCGATCAATCTCCCGGATCTTCACGGGGAGTCTCGATCTCTTGGTCTTGGCCAAACAGCATTGCTGGCAGTACTGCACCAATTTCTTTAAGCCTTATGTTATCTGCCCGAATTTATCTTTGGCATTGCAGGAAGTTCTCGGTCTTACGAGTCATTACGTACGAGTGGCCTTCCTCTTTTAGAGCTACGTATCCCGAATATTTTATGAGAACAGTTGAAGTACTGATACTATACGAATTGCGAGATGGACCCCTTCTTGGGGTGCCCACGATTTTTGTACAGTTCGGACGGCTGGTTAACTTAGGGTGTTTCCACATAAATCTTGCTAGATTGACTAAATGAGCTCTACTTGTTTGGAAAAATGATATACGGCCACTTATCATGCGGAAAATAATTAGTATTACTAACCCTTGAAGTATGCCTATTCGGCTCCTAGTCTGTTTCGGCACATGCGTCTTTATTCTTGATCTCTAGGGATGCTTCCACCGCTGTCTGAGGCGCAGGTTAGTCATTAGGCCGTCTAAACGCACCCTTATCAATGTCGATTCGGTATTAACTCTTGTAAGTTTCTAAAGCCTAGATAAATAACAACATATAAATCTTGTTAACTCAATAATGAGAACTAAGGCAGTTTCTATGGCTTCATCGTAAGTCACACTTAACTTTTTGCCCCTTTCTTCTCTTTCTCTTCCTCTTCTCTCTTTTTTTTTTTTGGCATGGGGTCACACGACGCAATACGTATATGCTTCCTAGCACTAATCGGCATACGTGTGATTGTGGCCCCGTGCAGGAAGTAACAAACATATAAACTTTAATTATAGAATGCTCTTGTTTGAAATTTATCACTCTTACAATGTGGGGTCAAAATTCAAATCTTTGTGGCCCTATTTGAAATTATATTGAGAGCCCGACTGTCTGTGAGCCTTATCTACAGGGCCACACTAAATTAGAGTCTCTGTGTTCGTGGTTTTGTAAACTGCTCATAGCGGACATCTTCTGACATGCGAACCGCAATCTGCATCTTTTAAAGCTATCGATCAAGACTTAGTCATGTCTATCTTCTATCAATTTGGGGGGTGATTCTAATTTCCCCACAAAATCCTAGTATTCTGCTTTCTCCCCTTATCTTGCCCAAGAGCGAGCTGCAGGGTTCAAGTTACACATGCCTTTCGTTGTTAATAAGATTGCGATCAAGCCTCGGCCTATACTTCTTTTGGCTTATAGTGAGGCCATCCCGATTCACATGACACTCTCTATCTTTCGATGTCTAAATTTGGATCATAACTATAATCTTACGGTATGTCTTAACATGCATTTAGCATATATAGCGGACTTGGCCTTTTTAAACTCGGGTGACTATTACTGGTGTTCATCGGCAGGTCTTATACACGCTTGATGCGCTAGCAGTCTTACTTGCTCTCTTGACTTATTACCATGAAATTGCACAACTTACGTAATCTGGGGAGTTCTTTATGCTTTCTACAATACTTACTAGGATCAATCAACCCATCTTTACTTACTTTGCTTGATTTGGAAACCTCACCATCCAAGTTTTATGCCCTTCTTGTACTAGAATCAAAGTCAAGAGATAGGAATAGCCCTTTTCTTATTTCACAACAAATAGAAACATATAAGCATGCCACATGCGAAAAGATGGACCTTAGAATCACATTTCCCTCTCTTTCTCATACTCATCGATAGTCGATATTATGCCTTAATCTTAATCGGATCTTTCATATCTAATAAGTAACTCAGCTGGTATATACATTATACTTCCTAACTTCACATTACGACGTTATCAAGCGTATCTTTTGAGATAATCTCATAGATAAGGTATCCGTGGGAGGTCTGCGAGTACCTCCTCTTCTTCTCAGTACCTTATGGCGGGTGATGCCCTCTTCTTTGTTGCTATATACGATCTTACTTTTGTATGGGTATTGTGAGCCTTTATTATCTGTAACCAAAAAGAATATGGTAAGTTTTTAGGGACTCACCCCTATCTTTTGTACAGCTCTATCCTTACGTTGAATGAGGAAGAAAGTAAACATCCTATCATGCCCCGCGACCTCACACTTTATGGTATGTGGTACACAACACATCCATAGACAAGACTCTACTTAGCACGGCTTGCCACGGACTCACAGGACACGACACGCTCGATACCAAGTTTGTCACCTTGGCCAGAGTATAGGCCCCTTTTTGTGCCCTAGAAGGACTGGACACTACTGCGTGAGGTGGGCCGAGGCACATGCGGTGCTGGCTAGCTCTATCTGGAGTTTCACGGGAAACAAAGGGCTATATAACGGATGTAAACACGGCTACTCCGTTCATGGGCTATAGCCACTGTACACCTTAATAGCAGTGACCCGAGAACATACTCGCCAATCGGGAACCTATACGGTAGACAAGGCCACCATGTGACTAGTCATCACGAAACTTAAACGAGAATGCGCCAAGACTACGTGGCCCAGGCAAGGTCACCCTCTTGTCAAGCTACGGCACCTCCGGCCAACATAAAGACAAAGATACTAAACAACTATACAAGCACGGCTTTAACGCGTAGAGCTCCAGCGGCCTGAGGAGATAAATATACAATCGCGTAAGCCTCTATGAGTAGCAATAGAAATGATCGGGGCAGGCCCCGACCTACCCATGCGTACAACAAAATGGAAAAAGCGCTACACCTCTGGAAATCGGACTCCAGATGATGAGCGACGACTCTATATTGTTGGAATCACGGGGATCGCCTCCTCGTCTATGAGAATTTTTGCGGGCAAGTAATACGACGCCTTCAGGCGTCGTGCGCCCAGTGCGAGTATGCAAGAACAGCGAAATAGCATAACTAAAAAGAGCGAATATAGATAGCATATCTAGCAAATATGTATGGCGGGAGATAAGCGAGTCGAAGAGCGTAGGCGAATCATGCTTTACCACATGCTTGATAAGGCGGAGCGTGCACAGCCAAGCGCGGCGGCTGGCTGTCCTAGTAGCTAGTATATAACACGTAAATAGATATACAAGTAGCAAGCAAGAGCCAATAACAACCCCGTAAAGTAGGATGACACCAAGCAAGCAAACAATCTATATACCCCTACCGGGTCAAAACCTACCAAAAATAAGTCACTCCACTCATCTGCACTCCTCGGAGCTCCTCTGACCCCACAGGTCTCCGGCTCGGGCCTCGGCCTCAGATATAAGCAAGTGTTTGGAGTCGGGAGGACTCTTATACTGTGGTGATATGGATAGTGCGGATCTGGACACAACTCAACGAGGGCTATGCGAAACCGGAGCTACACACCGCAACCAAGCTGTATGCAGAGGCAGAGTAGCAGGATAAGTGCAGTTCCACGGATACAAACTCCAACGGGGCTATACGGCTTAGGATTGCTGTAATCTTGATCGAGGTGCTATAGGGAAAGCTTCTGTCCCATCTTCGTCCAGCGGGGACGTCATGCCACTCCCTTGGGTGACGAAAACCCACCCGCTCGGTGGGCGACACACGATTACCAACCGGCGGCGAGGATGCTCAATAAGGGGGGCCCTAAAGCCCGCAGCCAAAGTCTCAACAAGCAAATAGCCATATAAATAGCAAGCATGTATAAGCTGGAAAAGATTATACGAAATCGATTTCTTATTCGATCTCTTTACGTACTATGCGATTCTTTGCGATTATACGATTACAATCTTTCTTTGCTTGTTGGCTAATCGTAGCCGGGGATACTATGTACGAATGGCTGTCATAGCCATAAAACTATCTATCTATACGGTTTTACTTTACTAGCTTATATTCTGAAATCTGTTTCTTTTTATTCTATAACATGCTTGCTAATCATACAATAAGCTATCTCTTGAAAGCTGAATGCTATCTCGCCCTTTGGCGCATGCTTTTCTATCTTTCGGATGAAATACGTGCGGCAGCGCAACCGAGCACTAGACTTACTCAATTCTCAACATTCAACTCCAAGAGTTTCAAATACAGGGTTCACCCATGATTCACAAAGCTAAGGACTTACTAACTTGCCGAAAAACAACTTCACATACCTTAACCTCGGAAGTTATCATTTGTCGGACGAGGCTCAGTCAGTACTCCGGCTATTTCTCCCAAGCATTCATATACCACGTTAATTAATTGCTAAATACAACTTTATTCTGGAGGACGCGTCACTTTTCGATATAATTATAGCTAGAAAACTTAGGCTTATCGGAAACAGGTCGAAAACTTGCTATTTTTAGAAGTCAGGAAGGAGAAGTATTCACTGGTTAGGAGCACATAAACACTAGTTTTGGAGCAATTCTACTTACCTTAGTCGTAGCTCGGCGATTAGAATAAATATTGGGTTGAAACAAAATCCATTAGGAATGCTCCCTGTGCTAAATGCCTTGGTACCTGAGGTTAATTTAGATTTGGACTATGTTTGTGAAGGTGTCGGATGATATTTCTTATCTCCTTACGTACTCTCTACATTCTCGCAGGGATTAAAATCATTTGATGATATGTAATGAAATAGCAGTGAGGCTAAATATAATGGACACTATAAATGCGTCGGGGAATACGATTTATAGTCGCATTCTGGAGATACGATTTATAAGTCGCATTTTGCCTTTAGACGTGCTTGGAGCTTGAGCGCTTGTCAGATCTTTCTAGGGCCTTTTTCTAGCATGTATGGCTTTCAAATACTCTTAACCAACACGAATAGGCCATCTATGTGCAGGAATTTATGGGAGTATAACAAACCTGCTTTCTGGTCCGGTCTGGCTTAGAGAGTATAGGGGGTGTGGCAAATGTAGTATCCAAATCATGTAAGGTTCTGAAATTTTTGGAGTTACATTGTCCCTAGATTAAACAGGTTACACTTGTTTATTGTGACAATGTCGGTGCTATTACTTATCGGGTAATCAGTGCAACATCACGTACCAAACATATTGAGATGGACATTCATTTTGTACGGGGAAAAAGTTTTTCGTGGTCGGGTTAAGTGTTCTTCATGTACCTTCCCAGATATCGGATATGAGATATCTTTACCAAGGAATACCATGAGTTCTATTTGAAGATTTACGTGACAGTCTGGTGTCAGGCAAGCCTCCGGCCCCATTTGCTGGGGTGTGTTAAATATATGTAAATATATTTAGGCATATATCATGCTAGCGCGTATCTCTTAAATTAGGCACGTATCATGCTAATTGTATCCTTAAAATTAGGCACATATCATGCTAACTATGTCCCTTAAAATTAGGCACACATATATACTAGCTGTCTCCTTAAATTAATTTTCTCTCATTTTTTTTACTCGTTATCTTAATGAATCTGATTATATTTAATGTTGGACTCTAATAAGAAACAAATCAAATTGTATTTTTTATGAACAACTCAACTGGCATAATCCATAACATAAAAACTAATTCATAACATGATAAAAAAGAACATAGATTAATATGAAAAACATACAAGATTGAAGATTGAATAAAAGGTATTGATGCGAAAGACGATGAGTTAATTATGCAATATAAATCTTTTTATAAAAATGAAAATTTATAAATCAAAAGAATTTAAAAATATAAATTATTAGATATTATTATTAAAAAGAAAAAATTATCAAAAAGAAAAAAAAAGAAATTCATGAGTATGCGAAGGAAAAAATAATTAAAACGGAAAAAAGAAAAAGAAGAAACATAAAAAATATAAAAAAACTAAAAAAAATAAAAAAAATAAAAAAAATAAAAAAAATAAAAAATTTAATTTCTTAATTTTTTAAATTGAAATTGAATTGATAATTGAGGTTTTTTTATTTATTTTAATATAACAAAATAAGATAATGAAATATTCGTGACTATCAAAAATAAAAAAATACGGTAAAATTTTTGTTTTTTTGAGTTTACACCATAAATAGAGTTTATGCCACAAAATAGAAAACCTAATATGAAAAAATAAGGTGATGAAAATAATTTTAAATAATAATTAAGTAAATATTGTAAATGACAGTGCAATGCAGTATAATTTTTAATGAAGGGCAAAAAGTTCAATCAACATTTTTAAGGACCTTCACACTTTTAATATAGTACTAGTCTAAGTGTACGCGCCCCACGCATGTCACTAATATTAATAAAAATAATTTCTTAAAATAGCTTTAATAATATTTAAGGGAGTAATAAATTATCGCTAGATTATTTGTAAACGTAGTCTAAACTCAAATTAACCTCGAATACAGGGTATTTAGCGTGAGGGAGCATTCCTGATTTTTGTTTCGCGAAATCACGGTAGACGAATCGTCGAGCTACCGGACCAAGGTAAGTAGAATTGCTCCAAACTAGTGTCTATGTGCTCCTAGTAGTGAAGTGAATACTTCTCCTTCCGGACTTACGAAAATATGAAGTTTTAAATAGTCTTTCGATAAGCCTAAGTTTAAGCTACAATTATATCGAAAGTAGCGTGATCATGGTGCGTCGTATTTTAATTGCTAATTGATGTTTTTATGAATGCAGTTGGGAGAAATGGCGGGAATCTTGGCCAGAGCCTCGTCGACGATCGGATAACTTCGAGGTTAAGGTATGTGAAGTTGTTCTAGCCCCGGCAAGTTAGTAAGTCTTAGCGTTGTGGATCATAGTAAACTCAGTATTTGAATCTCTCGAGTTGAATGTTGAGAATTGAATAAGTCTAGTAAATTCTGGTTTGCCTTGCCTTCCGTATCATATATCGGTTTGAAGATAGAGAAGTATGCGCCAAAGGGCGAGTTAGCATTCTGAGATTTAGTATAGCTTATTGTATGTTTAGCAAGCATGTTGAAGAATAAAAAGAAATAGATTTTGAGAATAAAAGCTAGTAAAGTATATCGATTGTAGACAGAGATGAGTTGTGTCTGATTATGTGATTAAAGAAAGATTTCGAGAATCGGTTTAATCGGTAAAGAAATTCGGCAAAATGAGAAAGAGATTAGAATAAGAAATCAAATTTCGGATAGTCCTTTTGATTATACATATACTATTTATATGTACTATTTGCTTGTTGAGACTTGTTGTGGCGTGAGGGCATCTTAGTGAGCGTCCTCGCCGCCGGGTTGTGTCGTGGCCAAGCCCCTTTGAGCGGGTGAGTTTTACGTCACTCAGGGGTGGCATGCCGTCCCCGACTTGGGCCCAATGGGATGAAGTTTTCCCCATAAAAGCGATCGATCGGCATTCAGTTGTCTCCTGTTGACTTGTTCGAGGTGAGCGAGTGCGCTCGGTTTGGATAGCCACGAGGGAGAGTTCCGAGGAACCGGACCCTATACATTACTTGTCTGTACATGCGTAGCTCGGTTTCGGACCCCAGGAAGCAGTCCTATCTGTTACGCCACACGTAGGAGTCTCCGGACCCAGACACGATTTCTTATATCGGAGCCGAGGCCGAGCCGGAGACCCGGGAGCGGTAGAGGAGCTCACGAGTGGCGAGATGAAGTGGAGTGACTTATTTTTGGAGTTTTATTCCGAGAATGAGGGTATATAGATTGTTTGCTTGCCCAGGCGCCATCCGGCTTATGAAGGTTGGTATTAATGCTAGCACTATATCTATTTATATGTTATATACTAGCTACTAGACAGCGGCACCGTCGGCGTTTACGGTACGCCTCCGCCTTATCGGTGGAAAGCATGGTCGGTTCTTATCGATTTTCTTGAGATTCGGTTATCTCTGCCTTAATTTTCTAGATATGTTATCTATATTCGGTTGCCGATTATATTATTTCCAGTTGCTTTGCATACTCGGTACAGCCCGATGCGACACCGGTGGAAGCATTTGCATTACATGCACAGTACTCATAGACGGAGCGTCCTGTTGATTCCAGCCTGACTATAAGTCGTCGGCTCTTTGTCATCCAGTCGATTTCGAGTGTAGCTCTTTTCCATTTTGATGTACGAGTATGGGTAGGTCGGGGCCTGTCCCCGTCCCATTTCTATTGTTACTCATAGAGGCTTGCGAGATTATATATTTATCTCACGCGGTCGAGTTAAGCGTGCGCGTGGCCGTGCGGTTGTATAGTTGTTTAGTATCTTTGTCTTTATGTTGGCGTGAGCGTAGCAACAGTAGTGGTGACATGTAGGTCACGTAGTCTCTGATATTCTTGTGTTTAAGTTTCGAATGACTAGTCGACATGTGGTGGCCTTAATCGACGCATAGGTTCACGATTTGAGTGTGTTACGGTTATTTGTTATTACGGAGTGCGTGGCTATAGGCCGAGATGGCCGGAGGCTGTCATTTTACAGCAGATTATATAGCCCTTTTGTTTTTCGAACTTGAGATAGAGCTAGCCGAACGAGATGTGCCTTGGCCCACCGATTAAGTAGTCCCGAGTCCTTAGAGGCACCGAGGTGCGATCCCATACCCCCAAGGCGGGGCATGACATAGTGGATACATGTGTTTATATTATAGTGAAAGTCTATGTTTTGGAGAAAAGTTAGGAGAAATTATCACTATAAATAGAGGGGTTCTCCTGTATTTCATCCCATCAAAAGAAATAAGAACTTCTCTCCTTTACTCTTTCTCTACAATATTCTTATTTTCTTGTTATTTTATAACATGTTATCGGCCACGAGTCTACCTTGAGCACTCACTTTGAAAGATTTGAGGTAAGAAAAATTAAAATTTTCTTTTTCGAAAGATACATTACTTAACCACGAGGTGATGTTCCTTTGGTGATATTGTTGCTCTACGACTCTGTTGTCTCAAAATTTGAAGGCCAATGTATTATTTTTTTCTTTCTTTTAATATGGCTAATCTTCTGAAATTTGATTTACCGTTAGCCCTTCAAAGTTTGGGCAAGAATTACCTTTCATGGGTGTTGGATGCTGAAATCCATATGGATGCAATGGGTCTTGGAGACACAATTAAAAGTGAAAACAAAGCATCAAAAATCCATATGGATGCAATGGGTCTTGGAGACACCATAAAAAGTGAAAGCAAAGCATCAAAAATCCATATGGATGCAATGGGTCTTGGAGACACCATTAAAAGTGAGAACAAAGCATCAAATCAATATCGTGCTAAGGCTATGATATTCTTGCGTCATCATCTTGACGAAATTCTTAAAATTGAATATGTCATGATTAAGGATCCACTTGTTTTGAATAGCCTAAAGAAAGGTATGACCACTGAAGATGGTCATACACCCCAAAGGCACGATATGATTTGATTCATCAAGACTATAAATTTGTTAATGAGTACAACTCTTCAATGTTTCAAATTGTTTCTAAGTTGAAACTATGTGGAGAAACTATAAATGATGTTGATATGATTGAATATGTGGTAGTATACAAAATTAATTGAGGAGCTCGGAAGAGCTAATGTATTACTATCTGAAGGAATGAAATTATTGTAGCAAGTCTCAAAAGGAAACTTATAAGTTTCAAGGACATTGAAAAATAATAAAAATTGAGATTATAAATTATGGGAAGATCCCAATATCTTCATGTTACTACAATTGAAGCGGGTTATAAATAGTTATGTAAAGATTACCTTGGAATTTTTATTTGTATTACATAAATATGGGTATATTGATGAAATCACATACGAAAGTAAACTAGAAGTTCTTTGAAATAAGTTAACATAGCAGTTGTGTCCAGGTTGAATGTGATGCAAAATAATTGAGAATTCGAGGCTATATGTTGAAGAAATAAAAGATTCTTCAAGAATTCTCTTGTGTTTCTTGTTCTCGTGATGAATGATCTTGATCGGCTAAGATTGGAATTATATGTAAAATGAAATTTTAGAACTTATAAAAAGGTGAATATGGGCCCATTCCCCTCATGAATGCGTTTGCTAATAGATACATCTATGGAATGGTCACATGTGTTTGATATCAACTTGCAATTGATTTTTGTAAGGTTGCTGCTCGGGTATTAAATTAAGAGCATAGTTCCAAATTATAAAATCATGTTGATAATCTGATTCTATATATATGTTATTTTAGCAAAAATTGTATACTCTAGTTATAGCTAAATCGTTAGTTATCAAAATAAAACTCCCAAATAAAATTTTAGTATGAGATATGTTTATTTAACATATAGAAAAACTTGAATGCATCAAGCCAACAAAGTTCTCTACTTTATCTCTGACTTGTATTGGACAAAGATTAGTGCAATTGAGACACATTCTATAGTAAACCGAGGAAGTTTACTAATTCCAATACTTTTGTACTTTGGCATGACCGTTTGGGGCGTCCTGGACCTATAATGATGAGGCAATTATAGAAAATTCAAATGGGCATCCATTAAAGAGCTTGAAGATTCTTTCAAATGGTGAATTTTCTTGTGTGCTTGTTATCAAAGCTGAGTTAATTGTGGGGTCATCATCAATAAGGTTGAGATTAGTCCACATTCTTGGAACGCATAAATGGGGATATCGTGGACCTATCCACCCACCTAATGAGTCGTTTAGATACTTCATGGTCACACAATAGATGCTTCCTCTAGATGGTCTCATGTGTGTCTATTGTCATCTTGCAACCTAGCGTTTGCAAAATTATTGGCACAAATAATACGATTACGGGCACAATTTTCGATAATCCAAATTAAGTCCATTCGCCTTGATAATCTTTACTTGAGTTTTCATCCCAAGCATTTAATGATTATTGCTTATCAATTGGGATAAAAGTTGAACATCCTGTAGCTCATGTTCACACACAAAATGGCCTTGGCAGGAGTCACTAATTAAACGTACGCAATTGTGCAAGGCCATTGCTCATGAAAACTAAGTGCCAAACACATTTTGAGGTCATGCGATTACGCATGCTGCAACTCTTGTTCGTCTCAGAATAGACAAATAATCATAATTTTCTCAGTTACAATTGGTTTGGGTCAAGAACCTAATATTTCTCATACGAGAATTTTGGATGTCTTTGTATATGTGCACAATAGCACCACCACATTGCACAAAAATGGGTCCCCAAAGAAGGTTAGGAATTTATGTTGGGTTTTGAATCGCCCTCCATTATTCGCTACCTTGAACCGTGCTTTGGAGATATGTTCTTTGCTCGATTTGTAGATTATTCGGTTTGATGAGACAATTTTCCAAAATTAGGGGAGAAAATTGTGAAATCAAAGAGAATTTTTGAAAAATCCATGTTTGTCTCATCTTGATCCACGTGCTTCTATTTGTGAGCAAAGTACAAGATTATTAAATCTGCGAAAATTGCAAATCAAATGTCGAGACGCATTTCAGATTTTAAAAGAATTACTAAGTCATATATTCTACTTGAGAGAATGTCCCAATTGAATTGATGTCCACACGAAGGACCATCTACTAGTGTCATAGCCAATGAGTCAAAGCACGCCTAAGCGTAGTAGACCATTGGGTTTTAAGGATCGAAATCCTAGAAATAGAAAAATAAATGGTCAAGATGACACTACGATAGAACCACATATGGAAGTTCAAGACTTGAGCAATTTTGATATTCATGAAGAAATCAATGAGCCTAAGACTCAAGAAAATAAGGAACTATCCATAAATTCAAGTGATGCTGGAATTAATCGATCCAAAATAGTGGTGGATTATGTCTTTGCATATAATGTTGCAACAAAAATCATGCGAGATAGTGAGGATCTTGAACCTCAATCAATCACGAGAATGTCGACAAAGAAATGATTAGCGAAAATGGCAAGAAGCAATTCAATCGGAATTGAATTCACATGTCAGCGTGAAGTTTTGGACCCATAGCTCAAACACCTAATGGTATTAAGCCCGTTGGCTATAAATGTGTTTTTGTGCGAAAAGAGAAATGAGAAAAATGAAGTACAAAGGTACAAAAGCGTTCTTGTTGCACAAGGATTTTCCTGAGCCTGGTGTCGACTATGAAGAAACATACTCACCCGATTATGGATGCAATAACATTGCGTTATCTTATTAGTTTCACTGTCCATGAGAGGCTTGAAATGCATTTGATGGATGTAGTTACAGCTTATCTTTATGGATCACTTGATAATGAGAAATACATGAAACCTTTGAAGGATTTAAAATGTCTGAAGCATATCATTCAAAGTCTCGGGAAATGTATTCAATTAGATTGCAAAAATTATTGTATGGTTTGAAACAACCCCAGGACGCATGTGGTATAGCAGGTCTTAGTGAATATTTATCTAAGAAAGGTTATATAAATGATGAAATTTGCTTATGTGTTTTTATAAAAGAAACAACATCGGAAGTTTTGTCTGCTAGCTGTTTATGTAGATGACATAAACCTTGTGGAACTCCAATAGAGCCGAAGGCAATTGATTATTTAAAAGAAGGAATTTGAGATAAAAGACCTTGGAAAGACAATTATGTCTTGAGTAAATTGAGCATTTGAAAAATGGTGTCTTTATTCATCAATCTGCCTATACGAAAAGGTGTTGAAAAGAATTTATATGGATGGCGCACACCCATTAGAAGTACTCCTAGTTTGTTAGTCGCGGTGAATAAGGATCCATTAGACCTCGAGAAAGAAATGAAGAAATTCTTGGTCCTGAAGTACCATATCTTAGTGCAATTGGTGCACTAATATATCTTGCTAACACTACAGGCACAGTATAAGCCTTACCCCGGTTAATTTGTTAGCAAGGTATAGTTATTGCTCCTACTAGGAGGCATTGGAATGGATAAAACACATAATGCGATCTAAGGGACTACGAGTATGGGCTTATTTTATTCTAATAATTACGAGTCCAGATCTTGTTGGCTATCTTGGAATCTTTGAGTATTATCGGCCGCACCCAAAGCTCGATCTCAAGCGCTGCGTGTTCATATGTGGAGAATCTTGCAATATCTTGGAGATCTACAAAACGAGTCTCTCGTAGCTACTTCATCAAATCATCTTTGAGATAATAGTTATTCATGAAGCAAGTCGGGAGATGTGTGTGGTTGAGGTCCATGATACATCTCATTAGAAGAAAATGTGGTTTAGCGTGACAAAGTACCCATAATTTTTGTATGAAGATAATGCGCATGCATAGCACGGTGACTAAAGGGAGGATTCATAAAGGAGATAGAACAAAAGCACATCTCGCCAAGTTTTTCTACACACATGAGCTCAAAAGAATGGTGATATCCACGTAATGCATGATTCGTTCAAGTGACAATGTGGGACGATTTATTCACCAAATCTCTACCAGCACCTTTCAAGAAGATGGTGCAAAGATCGGGATGCAAAGATTCGAGGATGTTGTCATTATGGGGAGTTAATACGCGTTGTACTCTATTTTATTCCTTACGAGGTTTTGTCCCCTTGGAGTTTTTCCTTATAAGGTTTTTAATGAGGCGGCCATAATGCGTATTATTAGATATGTATTACTCTTTTTCCTTCACTATATTTTTTCCACTAGGTTTTTTTCTAGTAAGGTTTTATCGAGGCACATTATCTATCACATAGACATTCAAGGGAGTGTTATAAACATATTTGTATTATAGTGAATATACATAAAGGTATTTGTATTGTAGTGGATACATGTGTTTATATTATAGTGAGAGTACATGTTTTGGAGAAAAGTTAGGAGAAATTATCACTATAAATAGAGGGGTTCTCCATCATTGTATTTCATCCCATCAAGAGAAATAAGAACTTCTCTCCTTCTCTCTTTCTCTACCAATATTTTTGTTTTCTTTATTATTTTTATAGCAGTTGATATAAAGTTAACGAGAGAATTATAGCGATTTTAAAGTCTTAAATGTTAGGACTTTTAATATAGTTCAAATAAGGAAAGATTTAAAAAGCAATTTTAGTCAATTTTTAAAGTACTAAATATTAGGAGTTCTTACCTTTTACAAATAATTAAGATTTAATTGCTATAAATTTAATTAATCTCAAAATCCTAAATATTAGGATAATAATTAAATGATAATTATTTAAGAAAAATAGTACATGGCAATTTTGTCTATTGTAGAGTCTTTTAATGAAGGATAAAAAGTTCAATCAACATTTCTAAGGACCTTCACACTTTTAATATAGTATAGATAGATAGATTATATATTGAAAAGTAACATGAATTTTTTACGTCATGTAAAAAGTTAAACTTAATGGTTAAAACACACACACATACACACATATATAATATATAAAATACAAAATATAATATAGGTAAAAACTCAAACATATATGTAAATATAAAATATAGATTAAAAAATTATTATCTCTTCGTTAATTAATGTCATAGCCAGCAGGTGCGTTAGTGCGTTCCTTTGTTCCTTTTTATATTCTTTTACTAATCCATCTCCAATTACTAAGATTTTTATTATTTAATGAGAAATATATTGGCTTAAATTGTTAATTGACACAATTTCGTTCACCAGGAATCTTTTGATTCCATTGCGTGATTATCTAAAACAAATTGTGCACAGGCTACAATTACAATAATATATAATTTTTTAAAAATTATTTTATGAGATAGCGAGATTACTTTACGAATAAATGGAAACTTGTTAATGTATAAGTAGATGAAGAATGTTAGTTACAAATAAGATAAATTTTAAATCACATAATATCGATATTTGACTCAATTAAAGGAGACAACATAATATAAACGTCAGAATCAACTAAAGAAGATAATCTAAGTTACATTATTTGAACATAAGCAACTTGAGCAGTAACAATTAATATGTATTCTTCAAATCGATACAATTACTATATATTCTTCAAATGGAAATGTCTGAAATAAAAAAAAGACGAGATAATTTTAAGACCAGAAAATTTGAAAACATACAATATTCTTGTAGCTAATGAAAAGAAGTCTTTGAGATAAAATTGTTGATTAAGAAAATTTATGAATGATATGCAATTTATAAAATTGGAAAATTTTTAATTTAGTAATTTTTATATAAAAATAGCAATTTTAAACAAATATGAAAAATGGGCAACTTATTTTTTAAAGAGTATAGGAAAGGCTTTTAATTTTTAGGGTTTTTAGGAATATTTTAACGAGAAGTTTTAAATTTAAGGTAAAATTTCATAGAGATATTTATGAAAGGCAAATTTTAAATCTTAGATAAAAAAAAAAATTCAGAATTGGAAATTAATTTATTTTCTTCCAAGGAAAATTTAGAGGTAAGTAAGTTTAAAGTAAAATTTATAGGGTAATTTTATCTTTATTTTTTTAAGGAAAATTTATGGAAGGCTAATTATAAATTTTAGGTAAAAATTTTAAGTTTTATAATGGCAAAATTAAATAATAATTTAAAGAAAATATAAAATTATTTTGTCTATTATAAAATCTTTAATGAAGGTAAAAAATCCAATCAACATTTATAAGGATCTTCACACTTTTAATATAGTATAGATAGATAGATTAATCATTCATCCGTATAAAGTGCCTTTTAAAATTTTATTAGAATTTAATTATGTCAAATAAAAAATATGAGTACAATTACAAAAAAGGGTTCTTGATAAATTCTAGTGAGACCACGAAAATACTAAATCAGAAAATTTAAAAGAAAGTTCATTAAATGAACAAATTAGTAATTTAATTGAGTTAGATAATAATAATAACAATAGTAAAAATTTAATAATAACAAAATCCAAGAAGAAGTTAGTGACAAATCGAACATCGATTCTCAAGAAAATCGATAATTATTAATCAAGATAAAATTCAATTTTTAAAAATATATATAATTTTAATCAATGGACTAATGTAGATACAAAATTGAGATCCATTATAGAAAAAAAAGGGATCAGTTAGAGTTACTAACATAGAATTTTTGAAAAATAATTTTTCAAAAACGTTTTTCTACTGCATATTATATTCAAAAATAAGTAAATGGAGAAAAGTATAACAGAAAATGTTTAATTTATTGTTAGATTTGAATAAAGTATTTTATTTATGTTGCAAGTTGTTTAATATAACTTGTAATAATAAATTAACTAGTAAAATACTACTGATTAAAAGAAAATCCTTTAAATATCAAACTCAAAACACATGAAACAACAAGCGAGCATATTATATTAACATGCGCTCGTGAGTTGATTTGAAAATGAGATTTTTGAAAAATAAAACAATGAAAAAAAAGATGCTCAAGAACAGATCAATGAGATCAAGAGCATTGGAAAATGTCATTTTTAAATTATTGTCGTGGTCAAATTCCTTGAAAAAAAAATAATTGTTATTAAGTAAAAACTAAAAGTTATATCAAGAAAGTAATGAAAATTTCTGAAATTTAATTGAAAGGATTGCAAAATTTGATCCTATCAGGCAATAACATATTGACGGATTAAGCATAATGAAATTCATAATCATCATCTTGAATATAATACACAAAACTGAATTAATAAATTTATTCATCAAGTAATATTAAGAATAAAATTCTTGAAAAATATAAAAATAAAATATTTTTAATAATTTATGATTTAAATTATAAAAGCTGATTAAAACCCAAAGGTTATGATAAGATTTCAAATCATGAGATGAGCTTTTTTCAAAAACAAAAAAAGTTAGTGAATATTTTTTTAAATTTTTTAAAAATGGATAATACAAGCCAATTGTTTGATGAGATAAAAAAAATATTGGATTTATATTGATAACCCAAGAGAACATGAATACGATAACATATCTAATATGAAGAAAAAAATCAAGGAGTGCAAAAAAGACTTCTCGATTTTTAATCAATATTATTTTATATACACGTAGTTGTCATAGTTTAAATTTGGTACTTTGTGACATGGATAATTCTTGTACAAAAGTTATATTATTTTCGGAGTAGTACAACATAATATTCACTATTTTCTTCTTCTACTAAAGCGATGGAAAGTTTTAAAAGATAGTGTACCCGACCTAACTCTTAAATCATTGTCACAAATACATTGGTAAAGCGATATTGAAAGTGTCTAAGCAATACAATTTCAAACTCCACAAATAAGAGATGCTTTATCCAAAATTAAAGTAGGGAAATTACTAATGACCAAAAAATTAAAGTGAATCTAATTGTTTAGCAACATACGAACTTGAAAATTTTGAGTTTCTATTGGTATGGTTGGCATGATATATTGGTCATTGTTAACAGATAGCAAAAATCTATATATATTATAAAGTAAAGTAATAGAAAAGTGAGGTGACACCTCTTATAGGCTAGAATTTGTATTTATCTTCTTCTTTTTTAACGTTTTGATCTTTTCTCTTATATTTCTCTTAAAATATTTGCTGAAAATTTCATTTCATAACTCACATATCTTTATTTTCATAACCTATATCTTTAATAATCTCAATAACTTACAAACCTTTTCATTTCATAACCTCCAAATATTTAATTTATAAATTTTATGATAATTTATATTGTTTTCTCCATGTATATCTATATAAATGAATTGTAAAGCAAAGATTATTCTCATATTCGCATTGTTATAATTTGTTGGTAGAATTTTTTGAGATGAATATAATTTTATATCTATTAGAACATATGGATAGCTATTGATAGAAGACGCTAGGGTTACGCATTACCTTTGCAATGGGGAAGGGAACGAGGAAGTTTCGGGAAGAGGAGAAACAAGACATACACGCTATGTGTGAGATGCGATCCTGCATGACTTCCATCTCTCCATAGAGCAAGAAAATTTTTGTGAAAACTTATTTGGCGTTTGATGTCGATCAAAATTATAAGTATTTAAATTTTAGAAATGTTTGTAATTAACATTATGATACAAATGGATTTTGTTTATAATCACGCTTTTCAATAATTAAAAGATAATATTAATGTGGAAGGCGACGGTCTATGTATTGTCTTTCTCTATTCTATTGTACCTAACTCCGCTTTTGTTCTATATAACCCCATTTTATATAATTTTTTGTTTGATTGGTTGTAGTAAGGAGACCTCTTACTATCATACCAATATTTAGATCTTCCTTTCTTTAGTATAACGACAAAAAATATAGAAATTTGTGTTTTAATATCTTTTTTCGTATAAGTTAAATTTCATATAAAGTCCAACATAAGCTTAGAAGATGTAGTCGTTCAATTTTTTTTTTTTGTATGTCAAGCCTTAAAATGAAACAACTTATGAATGAGTTTTTGATTTTATCAATTTCCTAATTATTTTTTCTCTCTTCTTTTTTAGTTGTCTTTTTCAACCATACAAGTCATAATTTTTTATTTTAAAAATTTAATTTAATTTAATACTTATTTTGTTTTAAATAGTAATTCTATAAAAATAGTATATGACAAACACAATATGAAAAAATCAAAATCAACAACATACCAAAATGCTTTGTTAGTGTATAGTACATACAAACATGTTCATTAACTTTTATAGTATGCTCTCAACTTCGTATGCACTCCACTTAAAATTAAACTTGATTATGCTAACCGAAAATACTATTTTGTCATTGTATCAATGTTTTATTCCAACTTGGAAACAAATTCAAGTTTGAAAATTTATTTATAAGTATAAAAAGAATTTTTCTTTTAGATATACTTTCAAATTGAAATCATTATTTGTATTAATTATTGACGGAGCGTTTTTAATGAAGAGAAGGGACTAGGTTTTTAAAATCATAATTTCTTTTAAGTCTTTAATTATATTAAATACTTAAATGTTAAGAGAATTTAAAAAAGTCATTTTCTTTGTACTTTTAATGTAAAACTTAATTGGTCTTTATTTTCAATATTTTACAACTTTTATGTCATAATAAAATAATGATAAAATATTAATCCTATAATTTTATTGAAAATTAATTTTTATTAATCTAACATTTATTTATGATTAATTAAGTTCAGCAGTCGTAAGAACATGAATGTCATATTTATTCTAACAGGATGAGCTAACACTTTTTTAAAGGTCAAGAAATATATTCATTTTTTTTTGTTTTAGTTTTTTTTTTTTCATTTATCATAAAATTTAAAAACTCATTTACAAAACTCACACCTTTTTATCCTCATAACTCTATATTTTTAATAATCCAAATAATGCTTATATCTTACTCTTTCATAACCCTTAAATATTAATATATAAATTATGATAGTTTATTGCATTTCTTCATAAATATTTCATAAGTTATATGTAAGATAAACACTATAAGAAATGTTATATTTTAGTGATACTTTTTGTGATGATTACTTTATTTGTATTATTATTGTTATAAGGTCAATGTATCCACATCTCTGTCTATCTTTTAAAGACACAATTACCAAAGTCATATTCAATTTAATTATGTAAAATGACTATCTTCAAGGCATGTAAATTCTCATATTAAGCCGACAAGTAAGCACAATAATAATTCGAATACTATACATATAAAAAAAGATAACAATACGAAGAAATTTTGTGTAGTAAAATGTTGACAAACTTTTACGCAATAATTTTTCTTTTCTTTAGATTTATGAGTAGCATTTTGTCAAAGTTATTTTAATCACTTTGCCATGAATGTTGAAATTAAGGTTCAAACTAAGCCACTTAAATAATGGATTATTCCCTTTGAAACTACATTATTGAATTCATCAATACATGAGTTTTAGACTCAAATAATCTATTTAATTTAAGGATACATTTATTTTTATTTTAATATTTGAGCACACATGGTCCTTTAAGTTTGTTAAATTAGATATTTCTAACACAATTACTACAATATTTAGACTTAAAGTTTATTGATTATAATATCAAATGTTCTCTAAGTGAATGATCTTAAAAGCACAATTTTGATATTTTCTAAAATTTTGAAAAAATTACACTTTGAAAAGTACATTACATCTTAATTAATGATATATTTATTTTGCAACTAATCCATGATTAGAACTATTTATATATTTTTAAAATAATTAAATAATTTAATATTAAACGAGGAATATTAAATTGGTCATTTAATATAAAAATAATTTTTAGTACATATAGACTATAGTTTTGTTTCTCTTATAAGATTTCAAGATTTTTGTTTAGATTTTTGTTGCTGTGTCTCTTTAGTTACTTTTTTTTATTTTTATTTATTTTTTATTTAAATAAATAAAAAGAACACTGATTTAGTTTGATGTTTATTTTAACTTTTTTGAATATTTCTTATTTGTGATTTCGTATTCACTATTTATTTTGATTGAATAATTAAATTAATCAATTAATAAAAAAAATAATAATATTAAATATCTAAAATATACGTTGTGATTATTTTAGTATTTGAATAATTGAAAAGATTTAAATTATAACTTTTAAAAAGTTTTTTAAGATCGCGCGAAACGTGAACAAATTAACTAGTTTACAATAAAAAAATATGCGTATTGACGTTTCCATAGATCAACTAAGTGGTTTGATTTCTTTTATTTAAAAAATATTGAGAAAAGGGTTTGAAAATTACTATAATTTATGTTAAGAAAATTACATTTGAAATGAATATAGAATTTAAATTTCGTAATAAACATATAAATATATAGAAAGAAGCAATTTGATGAGAATGTTGATAATTGAGTCTCAAAGTTTCTAGAAAATTCTTTTAGAGTTAATTAGTTTTTTTAATAAATCCAACCAGTGACGTTGCCACAAATTCAAATCAAAATTCTAATTTCAAAAAAACAAAAAATTAAAAATATTTTTAATTTTCTACTTTAATGAATCCAAGAAATAGAGATCATTAGATGATAAGAATTTGAAAAAAATATTGACTTAATTTTTAGATATTCCTTAATGCATAATAGTCACTCTGACGTTGATGATTTAGATTTATTTTTAAATTGAAAGTGTGAAGAAAATATTTTTTAAATACTTATATTACTTATTGAATAATATTAAAAGTTTCCCTTACAATTGTCTCAATCAAAAATTTCTCAAAATAAAATTTGATAAAGTCTTACCTAAAATCAGCAATATCTCAAGAAAAATTAATCTGATTAGCTATATTATCAATTAAAAAATATATTAAAAGATATTTATTACAATAGAACTATAAGTAATTTGTATCTCAAAAAGCTATAAAAATATATTATCAAATAAATAAACATATAGAAAAAATTCAAGTTAAAGCCTCCCTGTTAGAATTTAGCTTTAGGCTCCTGATATAGTCGACCCTCTCACAAGGCCATATTTCAAACAAAAAAGTTTAAAATTATACACGACTTCTAATTTTAATCGTGTACATTTGTAGTTATTTTTGAAGTAAGTAAAAATTTATAAAAATGAAAAAGCAAATACAAATTAAATGATGATATTAAACATACATATTTATATATGTCGGCCAACTAAATTCTTTAAAGACACACAACATAATTTATGAGCTCGAAATTAATTTAACTTACTATTTAAGTACCTATTCTTACGTATGAAATCTAATTAAAGATACAAAAAGATAACAATAATATTGGATAAAATTTACCCACATCAAGTGTATACACTAATAAAGTTAAAATAATCATGAAATATAAATTAACATTTATTAGAGTTATATTTTAAATATATAATAATTAATATAACTAAATATAAAATAGTATAATTAAAAAAATAACACAATTATTTTTCTTAATAATTGAATATATACATCTGACGTGAATAAATTTTTCCCTAATATTATCTTTTCACTAACTAAGCTCTTAACTTCAATAATAGCAAGTAATGCCTAAGGTAACCCCATTCAGAAAGTGTGTGCGCGCCATACCTTGGCAAAGAAGAAATCTATTTTATACCATTCTTATTTTATGCTATCTTTTGATTTGAAGTTAAGTTAATTTTAGAATTATAATTTTGATTGAATTTATCTAACTTAAAAATGAAATGAAATAACATCTGATTTTTATGATATAAGAGTGAGATATGTGGAATTAAATTTATATTTTAAAAAAACATCTAAAGTTTCAAATATTGAATAATTTTTAAATATTAAAATAAATTATAAATTTAATCTCAAAATTAATTATTATGACAATTTCACCTTATTTCATAAATCAAACGACCCTCTGGAAAATTTCTCTTACAAGTAAGCATCAGCTAGTACATTAAGGAGTCATTTGGTATAAGGTATTAGAAAATAATGTAAGCATTAGTTTTGATATTACTAATTAGTTGTTTGGCACACATTTTTAATCTATATGTAATTAATGCAAATATATTTAGTCATACACCTTATTTGCTATTACTTTATGTATAATTAATATATAGAATATTAGCAATCTCAAGATTATTAGCTCATGCATTAGCATGATCAAATACCATTAATTATCCCTGAGAAGATAAAAGCTAAAAAGATGTGATGAGTATTTTTTAAAAAGTAAATTTTTTATAAAAATTATTCAGTAAAATAATATTTTTAATATAGCAAATCAAATAACAAATAACCTCATAACTAATTTTTATAATTTTAATTATAATATTATTAATACACTTTAATTCAACATTATTTTTTATATACTCTAGACTAACCACAACTATTATGGCTTGTGGTTTCAACAGGTTTCATGTGCCACTTGAGGCTATCTTTAATACTTAGACTGATTAAATAAAATATATTAATTTTAGCAATTAAGCAACCTTGGGCACAATGACAGGTTTGTGGCGGCCAGTTGATGTCATATCGACTCTTGGCTCTTCTTGGAGGTCAGCTTTTAAATTATTTTTCACAATAATTTAATGCGCACTTTCATCTTTGTCAAACTACAAAACTGCGCCTTCTATTTTCTGCCTTTCATGCCACCCCTATTGACCCTACGGCTTTACTGTTAAATTTATGGGTCCTTTGGCCATACTAAAAAAAGATTTTAATTTATTCAAACTGTTAAATCTTATTAAATAAAATCATAGCTTATAAGTAAGTGGCCACATTAATAATTTATGTATTTTATTTTTAAAATAAATACTTAAAGATTATATGTTGTTACAAACTTGTAAGTACACATAATTTATAAAAAAAAATTCACTAGTTACCAGTGTGCAATTTCTTTTTATAGCTTGAAGAAGACTTCTCTGAGAAGAAAAGTGGATCTATTAATTTTTGACGGTTTAAGTTAAATTTGATAATTACGAATTTAATTGATGAGATTGATATTAGAAGTTTGTATATTAAATTTCAAGTTACTTGAAATTGATTTGAATCAATTTTAAAACAAAAATGTGTTGGTAAACTTTTACATGTCAAGTTATAGTGACTTTTCAGAATTTTATAAAATTTTGTTAATTTTTTCTTTGGTTTTTGTTTTTTTTTAATATAATTTTGGGGATCTGTTAGAATTTAATCACGAATCTTAGTCATTCTTTAGGATTTGTGACAAGATAATTTCTGACATCAATTTGAAAGTCACCAGAATTTGTGGCTAAGATTATTACAATTCGTCAAGATTTGATCCGAAATTTGAACGATTATCATGACAGAGGAAGTATTGAATTTATATGTGTATTTTAATTTTAAAATAAAAATATTAAAATGCGTGACATGTTAGTGGCCCTAAAATGAAGAAAATCATGTCATTATTCCTGTAACTCATATAATCACTATGATATGTTCTCTTCATTTTATCTCCTACTAATCCTACTACACCTCAAATGCCTATTTATTTTTTGTATGTAAGATATCCTACACTTATATAAATGATGCTTTCTTTCTTGTGTTGTGTTTAGAGAAGTGGATGAGAAGTATTATATTGTGTTTATAAATTTGAGGTTGGTGTAGTAAAAAGAGAAGTTAGAGACAAAGGAAATATGTTAAGTCTCAAACTTATTCTCTACAAAAGGGAGTAATTTATATTGAAGGGAAGTATTTTTATTAGTGGAGCTTTGAAGTCTTCTATTAGTCGAGGGTTGTTTTGAGATCATGACGTTATTGAGATGTTGTATTATTGGAGGGGACAAGTCAAGAGTTATCTTCTTTGGATGGTGAATTATACCACGGTGGGCTTGATTCTCCTTAAATAAGAAAGAGATATCTACCTCTGCTGAATATTATTTATTCATTTTTGTTTATTTTATTTTTCATCTATAATTTATGATATTTTTGCTAATAACTTTAGGAAGAATCAAGACTACTGCGGTATAGTCTTTACCGATTGTAATAGTATAACTCTTGACTTATCCCCTCCAGGATGCAATAACCCAATAACGTCGTACGACTCAAGCAATTTCGGACTAGTGAAAGTCCCAGCTCCCACGAATAAGAACGCATTCCTTCAATATAAAATTATTTTCTTGTAGAGAATAAAGTTAAGAACTTAATATATAGTTTTTAGTGTCAACTCTCTCTTTTAATACATAACCTTAAATTAAACATAATACAAAATTTCTTTTTCATACACAATATAATACTTATCATCCACTTCTTCTCTACACAACACAAGAAGAAAACATCATTATATAAAATATCTTTCACACAAAAGTGGACTGATCATTTGAGGTGTAGTCTAAACAATGGGAGATAATGAAAAAGACATCATAGTGATATTATGAAGTTACACCAAAAAAATAATGCCCACTTTCACCAGCGGCTCATGCAAATTTATATTATCATTGGTATTTAAATTCTCAAAATGGTGGGGAATAATGAATAAAAAATATTCATCATAATAAATGTGATTTCAACATATGCGAGAATACCTTAACAAAAGGGGTTACAAGTGCATATATTAGTCTTGGAATAAATCACATGTTATTGTTTGCATATGATTTTATGATTTTTAGCTCTATTTTATGAGCATTATCAAATAAATTATGAAAAACATATTGAGTAGTCACTTTGACATGAAATATTTGGGTGAGATAAATTTCATTCTTTGAGTGAAAAAAAATCATAAAACATATGATGAAATTTTTCTTGACAAGTCACATTATTTGAAAAAAAAATTGTGGAGCATAATTTTATTAGTGTATGCACCTTATAACTTCTTTTGATTCAAATGAGTGTAGTGATATGATTAAAAAAAAAAAGTATGCTAGTGTCAGAAAAAATAAGATTTTGATTGATTTCACTTAGCATGACATGTGTTTGTAGTAGAAGTACTTAGAGGTACAAACAAGTAAGGTATATTTACCTGATACAAAAATAATTCATGGCTTATTTTATAAAAATAAATCTTGTTGTACTCAAAGGCTTTTTGATACGGATGAAAATTTTGTCTTGTTGGAAATCAACAAAAGAAAACTATTATTTTGCTAACACTATCATGGAGGTGAAATAATGGCTTTAAAACTGACTAGTGAAGCGAATTGGTTGAAAGATTTATTATTTTAAAAACTTTATTTTGAAAAATCAAATCTATTCTATTTTAATTTATTATGATAGAACCAATGTTATTAGAGTACAAAGTTATTATTACAATGGTAAATTGGACTCATAATGAGAAAACACGGTATTGTGAAATCATATTGACCAATAGTATAACATTAGTATCGATTGGCCCAAATTTTGTGATAATCTTGATTCATAGACTAGGTCTCGGCCATAAAAATGGTCATAAACACATCAAGGGGGATGAGATTGAACCCCATAATTTCATGAGTCATATAGCAAAAACCCAACCTAGAGACTAGAGATCCTATAACTAGGTTCAATGGGAAAGACGAATAATATAATGGCTTGTTGTGGAATGCACTATTATATTTATTTTAATATATATTCTCTACGCGATATGGTGAATTTATCCTTTAATGATTTGTGGAAGTTGATTGTATGAACTCTTAAACAAAGCATATATCTCGTATGAGTGGGTGTTGGAATTACAAGAGCACCCTTGACAGATTTCACATACGTGAGTGTGGAAGTGGGCAGATTCCTATGAGAATCGGGCTTATTCTTTATGAAAATTGGGATAATACATGACTATAATGTCTTTGGATAATAAAACTTATGCCAACAATCTTAATTATTATGTGTAAAAGTACAAAATTACAAAATTACAAAATAAGAAAATCTTATCAAAAAACAGATAATATAAATAAAAAGTTAAATATTATTATTTTCACTAAGTAGGAGCTCAATCTAGAACACCCTTTTTTTTATGCATAATAGTCTCCATTCAATTAAGTTGATGAATTCTATTAACATGTAAAAATGAGTAGAGAGGATGTTGAAGTTTTTGGTAATAAAGCGTGAAATATTACCATTGCAAACAAATGTTTGTGTACAAATACAAATATTTACATTACAAACTCCCACTCAAAAAACAAAAACAAACTGCGTATAGTTACTAATTAAACTATCTATCCATTCCCTACATCTTCTAGCTTTCCTTGTGCTCCCCATTCCATCCGGCCTTATTTTGGTTTCTGTGTGATCGCTTGAGTAAGGCAGGCTTAACACCTCTTTCCCTGAAAATCCTCCCATTAGCTCTCCAAGTATGATATATACACTGCACTCCAAGCTGCTGACAGCTATTTCCTTCTTCCCCTGTCTCCATTGTCTTCTTTTGATCCATCTTACACATTCTTTTACATTTTAGACTAGGTAAACACATCTCTGACCATCCAGTTAACAATCCCAACACTTCCTTAAACCATACCTGATCAACAAATAGGTGGACATGAGTTTCCACTACCACACAGCGAACACAAACAACATTGAGTATTATCCACTCTAATATTCAATTTTACCATTCTATCTTTTGTAAGTAATCTATTTTGGTATGCCAACCAAAAGAATTACTCTATGTTTAGGCATCATAACGAGTTCCATATTAGTTCGGCTCTGCAGCTTGTTAAGATCACCCAACATTGCTATATAACTCCTTGGCGGTGAATATTCTCAGTTTGGAACAAATTATATACGCTATTTTGGTACCATTGCATCATCTCTTCTTTAATAGAGTTTAGTTTCCTACAATACCAGCTTCTAGAATCCATGGCGGAGTTTATGAAACCATATATTATCCACTTCATATATCTCATTCACCATTTTACCCACAAAATATCTTTTTCCTCGACTACGCCACACCAATTTTTTCCCTCTTGCGGCCCGTTTCATTTCCTACAACTCTTAATATTCAAACCACCATATTTCTTTGGTTTACACACTTTGCCTCCCAAGAAACAGGTGCGGCTTTCCTCTTACCTTGACTCCCCCAAAGGAATTTTTTACATTTCTTATCCACTTCCCTTAGGATACTTTGAGGTAGAATGAAACTGACCCCAGTTATAAATGGAGAACGAACGGCATTTATTACACGAATTCTCCTGCATAAGACAATGTTTAGCACATGCTTGTGTAATTCTCCACAATGATCTTCTCTACCAATTGATGTGCAGTCCGGCTTCCCCCATTTCTTTGAAGATAATGGCAACCCGGATACCTCATTGGTAATGTGCCTGTTTGCAAATCACCTTGTTCCTTAGTATTTCATCCTTCTCTTGTAGATGCTCCAACAAGGAATATGCGTGACTTCTCCATATTTGCATTTAAACCAGTAAGCTTGAGAAAATCTTTGCCGGCACCTCCATTATTTTCACGATTGAAGACAAGTTCCCTTTACAAAAAATCATCAAGTCATGTTTGCAAAAATTAAATGAGTTAGTTTAATAGACTTGCACATTGAGTGAAATACGAAATCGGGAGCTTCACTCATCAATCTTAAACATCTTGTTAGGTACTCCATCCTGGGACAAATAGGAGAGGTGACATTGGATCACCCCACACCTCAAACCCCTCTTGCTTGCCAAAATAACCATAACCTTCCCCATTTACTTTCCATGATGTGAACTTAGTATTTGGACACATCATTACTAACTCTCGGAGAATTTGTAGAAACCCATAACCCTTTAGAGCTTCTTCCACAAACTCCCACCTCACCATATCATATGCTTTCCTCAAATCTATGTCTTCCTTCTATACATCTTGGTGAAGTCTTTACCTTATAATGCCTCAATAAGTCATGACAAATGTCAGGTATATTATGAATAAGTAGCGCCTTCCACAAATCTTTGGTTTTCACTCACCACCTTTGGTAACACTTGCCTCAATCTCGACGAGATGATCTTAGAAATGCATTGTAATACATTACAACAAGATATAGGCACAGGCCCGACTTGCTTCTGAGGTATCTCAACCTTGGGAATTAAAGTGATCACTTTGTTGCGTTGATGTGCAATAATCTCTGGTTCTGAACAATTCAAGGATTGCTTCAGTGATGTCGCCCCCAATAATTTTCCCGGCATCCCACCAAAGAATCACTTCCATACCCATTAAACCACAGGCTTTTATTCTTGTCAATACCAAACATTGCATCCTTTACCTCTTTAGCAGAATGTGGCCTTAGAAGCTTCAACTGCTCTTCAACTAGTATAGTATACCCATATTCCATAATGTTTCTCGACCACTGCTCTTCTATTCCTTCCAATAGTTCCCAACAATTCAACAAAAGTCTACTAGTATCCTTGCAATCCCATCTTAGTGGTTTGCATTTCCCCCTCTTTATCTCTTAATTGCTTAGGATCCCCTGTTCTTGACTTCTATGCTTAATTATGGAGAAGAAGTACTTTGTGTTATCATCCCTAACTTTATCGGTTGCTTTGCTTCTCTGTTTTGTAGAAACGGTTCGGCCATGTAAGAAGATCTTCTAAACTTATCCTACAGTCTCTTTTCCTCTTGTTGCATTATCACATCATTTGGTCTAATATGCATATCTGTGAGCCTTAACCAGTGCCTCTCTATCTTCTTCTGCTTCATTAACAATTACGCTAAAATGCTCTTTATTTAAAGCATCTTAATTCCCTCTTCATTAGCCGGTTTACACCACACCTTACATCTTATACCCCCAATAGGTACGCTTCCATGTAGTTTCAACTATGTTCAGGAAATTTGGATGAGTTGCCCATACATTGCAATATTTGAAACGGCTGTTGCTTCTCCTGCAGTTATCCACTTTGGCTTCTTTGACGGGACAATGATCACTAATACCTTCGGTCATAAAATTTGCCTTGAAGTCGGCATACGTAGCAACCATTCGGCATTAACAAAGACCCAGTCAATCTTAGAGAACACTCTGTCTACACCTTGTCTATCATTCCAAGTGTATCTATTCCCCACTTTTGGCAACTCTATTAATCCACAAAAATTTAAATGCATTCTGATCTACTATACCTTTGCTCACTCTATTTCCACCTATTCTATCCTCAAGCTGAGAGTATTGAGTTAAATCCCCATTATCACCCATGGTTTATTCATTAGGCATTCCACTTCTTTCAAATGTCTCCACAAGTACTTGTCCATCCTTGTGTTATACCCATACACCATAGTGATAGCAAACACCCTCTTATATGATACCCCATAGACATCACGGGTTAATGCTTGAAGTGTACAAACCACGCTTCCTCCTTTGTAAAACAATCGAGTTTCCAAGCAGTAAAAATCCTACCACCCATATGATGCTCAGTTGTCTCATACCCCAACCCCAAATAGCTTTTGCCACTTTCTCAACATTCACCTCTTTTATTTTTGTTTCTAACAACCCCACCAGTGCACTCTTTTCTCTTTGACATAGGAGTTTGACCTCCTTAAACACATTAGGGGCATTCAATCCCTATTTTCATTTCAACACAACATGCTATCCATTACTTTGAGGGTACCCCTATATTTTCTAGGTGTATTCCTGGTATACGCAGCAACTCATACTCGGCTCCACCTCTTCTAAAATGCGAAATGTATTAAGCACATTCGGTGATCATTGCATTTCTGCGCACATTGACACCCCCAAATCCCATATTTGTACTCCTTTCCTTATATTTTCTCCCTTGATCGAAGACGAGAGTTTTATCATCACTTTGTCTCTGTGTTTCAATGTTTCCTTCTGCATATGGACTGCACCCATACGTGGCATCTCTTTTGCACCCCTAATCTTTCCTCTACGGCTTACTCCTTTGTTTGTTATTCTTTGCTTCATACCTACATTTTCTTTACTCTTCACCTTTCTACATTCCTCCACACCATGCCCATATTTCTTGCAATGTAGACATAATGTTGGTTTCCAATCATACTGCACCTTTTGCTCCATCACATTACCTTTTTCATTCACAAAATTGATTACATACAGGAGATCACCATTCAAGTCAACTTCTTACGGCATCTTGCAAAATTCGGGCCCTGTTTCTTCTCGGTATTTTGGTCCACCATGATAGGCTTTTCCAATCAAGCTCCCGAGTTTACTCAACCCCTTTTGACTCCAATATTTGAAATCCAACCACGGTAGTCGAATCCATATAGGAAGTATACATAACTCCTCTCTCGTGAATTCTCTCCCGAAGACCATCCTTTCACAATGAATGGTTTATTATCAAAGTGATAAATACCCCCTTGAATCACCTCATCTTTTGCTGCGCGAGAATCGAATCTAACCAGCACAATACCATTCTTCATCATTGCTATTTTGTTGATACACTTCCCCCAAATCCTCTGTATAAACCCTTAATCACGGCAAATGGGGGAAGTAAAGCCCCAACACATAGCTTACCTCACGCATTTTTCAAAATTCTATCTCTGTACTAATATCATCAACTTCAATAGCACATATAGATGACTCACCATGCTTAGCCGGTTCAACAAACTCTAATTTGAAACCTGCATTACTCATTTTCGCAATGTCAAACTTGTCCCAGAACCGATACCTTCTTCATATTTTCTTTGTCGTTCAACTTCATGTCCCGTGACATTTTACTACTAGTACTTCCGCTCATTCTCCCCATAGGTTTTGGCCCTATCCCATTAGGGCTTTGCATTGATGTTTTCAAGTTTGTTTCCCCACCATATTCACTAGTTGCATGGCACTTTCGGCGATGTCGGAGAACTCACATTTTCCTCTGTGTCTTTGCACAATCATGCGATTCATTGCTGCAACTCCATTGAAGAAACCCACCAGAGCCACAACTGATTTTCCGGTCCCGGATTGTCCATCAATGTCATCTTCTCATTTCCCCCAATTTTCCGCCATTTTCCCCCTTTCCCCAAGTTAATCAACGGTATCTTAGTGGCTCCTTCCTTCTTCCGGCTGTTGTTCGGTCACCTCACCAAATTCAATCGCCTTGAGTCGGCACTCTCGTCCTCCTCCCCATGGACGAGCGTACGTTAAACTAACACACCGAGAGGACAGAAGGTGCCCTTCTATTAAAGCTTGTTATGCTTTTAGGATGTTGAAGTTATATGTGCATTTTAATAGTAAAATAAAAATATCAAAATGCATAGTATATTAGTAACTATAAAGTGGAGAACTTTCTTCCATGAGTGGACTATTCATCAATTTTACTACAAAAAACTAAGCCGCAAATCTTTCTTCGTTATTTTTAAAAAATAATTTTGATCCAAAGAAACCTTTTTTAAAAAGTACACAGAATTATTTCATATAAGCAAATTAATTGCCCTTAATTTTTCCCATTTATTAAGTAATTTCATAATTACCCCTTCGATACAAAATAATTATCGAATATTCATTAAAAAAATTGCAAACCTCAAAATTATGGCAGGTTGAATTGGGTCTTTCTTCCCTTAAATTGCGGCGCTCCCCTCTATTCCCTTTTCTCTTTTGTTCTTTCTTTTTATCTTTCTTTCTTTCTCTTGTTGACTCTTCTTTTATTATTTTAATTATTCTTTTCATATTTTTGGTTAGATAATTTTTTTTTGTTCCTTTCTGCATTTTTGCCTTTTTTTATTTTTAAAAATAAAAATATTTTTATTATTTTTGAATTTTGTAATTTTTTAAAATAAAAAGTTAAATAATTAGACTATAATAAAAAATAATTTTGAATTCACAAACTTTGAAATAAAATAAAAAAATTAAAAATATTTTTATTTTTAAAAGATAAAAATATTAATTAATAATTTTTTGACAAATAAAATATAGAAACTTAAATAATTGGGTATAAATTATTTTCTTTGTTGTCTTTTTGAATTATTTTTGTAGCAATTAATGAACCCTTGTAGTAGTAGTAATTAATGAATATTGATAAAACTATTTTTAGTTTCCTTTCTTTAACAATTAATGTTAATCTCCTTTTGTTCCTTTTTTTTGACGTTTCATATTCGCCTTTTGTTTTTTTTCTCTTGCTTTATTTCTCTCCTTTTGGCTCCTTTATTGTTTTAGTTTTTATCTTGGTAGCTTCTTTTTTATTTTGTTTTATCTTATTTTTTATTTTTAATTCATTTTTTGATATCCTATTAGTATATGATATATACCATGTTAGTATCATAGAGGGTAGAAAGTGTCATATTGAAGCAAAACCTCAATGATACCATGACATTATAGATATACTATGATGGTATCATGGAGGGTAGAAGCGTCTCAGCGAAGAACGAGAGACAAGCCTCAATGATACCATGACGGTATGAATATACTATGATGGTATCATAGAGGGCGAAAAGAGTGTCTCCTTTGACGACGGACCTCGATGATACCGCTGACGAGTATATAGATATACTATGAAGATATCATAGGGGGAGGTAGAAGAGTGTCTCCTTTGAAGAACGAAGGCAAACCTCAATGATACCATGACCGGTATATAGACATCTTTGTGATGTATCATGGAGGGCGGAATAGTCTTACGAGAAGGACTAAAGCAAACCTCAATGATACCATACCGATAAATAAATATTTTGTGATGGTATCATTGAAGGCGAGGAAGTGTCTCACTAAAGTGACAAAACCTCAATGATACCATCACACCCATTATATGAATATACGTAGTATCATTGGTAGGGAAGTTTCTCATGAGAAAGACCAAGTAGACCTTAATGATATCATGCTAGTATATAAATATACTATGATAGTATTATGGAGGAAATGCAAATATATCTTGAAGGGCAGGAAGACCTTAATGATACCATGACAATATATAAATATATTGTCATGGTATCATGGAAAAGCTGAGTTTCATTGAAGGGCCAAGCCGGACTTCAATTATACCATGCCAATATATAAATATATTGTGATTGTATCATTGAGAATTGAAGTAGACCTCAAATGATACAATATAATATATAGTATATTGTGATGGCATCATTAAGGACTGAGGATTTTCTCCTTTCAAAGGACTAAATGAGGACCTTAATGATACCATAACGGTATATAGATATATTGTGTGTATGGCATCTCGTGAAGCTACTGAATTTTTCTCACTAAAGGATTGAAGCTAACCTTAATGATTCCATGTTAGTTTATAGATATCTTATGATGGTATAAATTGGAGGAATGAAGAGTGTCTCATTGAAGGACATAACATCCTCCATGATACCATGCCAAATGGATATGTTGTCATTGTATTCATGGAGGGGCCGAGGAGTGTCTCATTGAAGTACTAAAACAGTCCTCCATGATACCATGCTAAGTAGATTGATATACTAGCATAGTATCATGGAGGACTAAGAGTGTTCAGCTTGGAGGGCCGAAGGAGACCTCGAGGATACCATGAGAATATATAGATATATTGTGATGGCGTCATTGAGGACTGAGGATTTTCTTGCGCAACGGATGACAAACCTTAATGATTCCATGTTAGTATAGAGATATACTATGAGTGTCTCATTGAAGGACTAAAGTAGTCATCCATGATACCATGTTAGTATATAGATATATTGTGATGGCATCATGGCTTCTTTGAAGGGTGTCTCATTAAAAGACTAAAAAGTAGTCCTCCATTATACCATGTCGGTATATAAATATATTGTGATGATATTATAGAGGACTAAGAAGACCTCAATAAAATAAAATAAAGAATTAGAAAAAGAAGAATAAAAGAAAAAAAGAAAAAATGAATGAACTTAGATTATGGATAAAAAATAAAAAAGAATAAGAAATAAATAAAATGAAAAAGAAAGAAAACAGGGAAAAATATATTTAAAAAAAAAGGAAAGAACCAAATTTGAGAGTGAAATTAGATTATTGTTAGAAAAAGGAATAATATAATTTGAGAAAAAAAATACGAGAATAAGAGAAAAGAGATAAAAAAAATAAAAAAAATAAAAAAAATAAAAAAAATAAAAAAAATAAAAAAAATAAAAAAAATAATAAAGTCAAATTTGAGCATGAAATTAGAATACGATTGGAAAAAAATAATGATTTGAAAGTAAAATATATATTTTTAAAATATATTTTTTATTCATTTTCATTCTCTTTTAAATATTCAATTCAAAAATAAAAAATAACATATTTTTTTTTTTGTAAATTAAAATATTTTAAAACATAACTTGTGACTTTTGAGATTTTTGTTTTTTTTTGAAAAATCGATCCAGTCCGTCGTTTTTTTTAAAATAAATAAAAGAACAGAAATAAAAGATCAAAAAATAGTAACAAAAACTTAATTAACTAAAAAGAAATAAATTAAAGAAAAGAGATAGAGAAAAAATAAAGTAATACCATGATAGTGACGAGTTAAAGATAAAAAAGGAAAAAGTGACATAAGTCTTAAAGGAAATAAATGAAATGGGACATTTTATATAATTATTTTGGAGAGCATCAAAATATAAAGAGATATTTTCACGTAAAAATTCTGCTTTTATGGACAACTATATAAGTTTTTCTTTATTTTACTTTTTAAATGGCCAAGCTCATTTTGCTTTTAATTTTGGGTCAGGGTCTTGCTTTGGACCGGGCCTTTTTATGCGGACCATTTGTTTGATTTTCAATAAATAAAAAAAGAAATTTTTCATAAGTAGCACTTAGTAGTAAAATAATTACAAAAAATAGCACAATTAAGCGAAATTGCAATAAATAGTGTGTTTTTATTTTCTTGGTACAATAAACTATAACAATTATGATTGTATCTAAATTTCAAACTCTTAAATTTTTTCTAAATGCGCTCCATTTGCTATGTTTAAATGGAAACTGCGTATTTAATGACGGTGAATCACCTTATCAACGGATTATTGCATATTTGATAGCAATAAATCCACATCAATGTGGTTTATAGATACGAAATTGTATATTTGTTAATTTTTTCATTTTTATTTGTTCTATCATTATTGCGAGTTAGAATTTTTTTTAAATTTCTTTGGTTATCAATGTTTAGGTCATCGGAAGAAAGGTCCAAGTGGTTTATGTAATATTAATATATTATATCATTAATATGAAAACAAAATATGTATCATAGAATGTGATACCTAAGATATAAGATGAACATTGTCTATATTATTTCTTTATCAGAGTCTATTATCGATTGATACATTTTAGTATTGTATCATTAATATGAAAATGATATTGTTCAAGTGGATTTGGTTTGTATCCAAAAAAAAAAGGAGAAGAGGCGCTGTCATAGAATGTGATGACACAAATACAAGATGAACATTGTCTACATCCATTTTCTTTATCAATCTATTATGGATTGATACATTTTAGTATTGTATTGTTAATATGAAAACAAAGCATGTATTACAAATTGTGATAACTATGATACAAGATGAAGATTTGTATTTATAATTCTATTATCGAATAATCATTCTTGTACATTATATATTTAATTGATACGGTATGTATAAAAAAAAACATCTTGAAATCAAAATAAAAGATGAAGATAGTTTGTATCGGTCGATAATAAGCGTACATACGTATTAACTCTAAAATTCGGTGGCTCCGACCATCTTCCTCTCTTGCTCTTTCTTGAAAATTAAGTGGTTCTTCACCGATGACCTCCACCCTTTGAAGCTTTGGCTGTATCCATCGGATCTACTGCGCGTGATTTCGGTGTCTCTAAGCTCACGAGATGGCCTCAAGCCCGACATAGGTTATTATCTTCGTCGGATCTGCAATTCTCGCATCTTCTTCACCAAAAGTTTGAACCCTTTTTTTTGTTGCTTTCTTTAGATATACGCAGTGCTGTGCATCCGGATTGCCATGAGTGAGAGAGAGAGAGAGAGAGAGAGAGAGGAGGAAGGGAGAGGGGGATTGTCAAAACAATCTTTTTTATCAAAATTAAATCTTGATAAATCCACAAATTTCTGAGATGTTAGTAAAGTTGATACTATATTTCAGAAAATCTAAATTAAGATAACTAAAATACACATTTTAAACCGTAAAAAACTTACCCAAAAATCATGATTTAAATCTTGAGAGAAAAGCGTGAATCGTGTGAGCGAATAACGGAAAAAAATTGAGAAATCTAGGAAGATGGAGAGTTGGTCATTGGAGTTGAGAAATATTAGGGTAATTAGGATTGGAGAGAGAAAGTAAAAATATTGATACATGATAATCACACGGTAAAAAAATTATTTATATAATTATTTTGCTATTTTTGTAAATTTTAAGTATTATTATATATTATAAATATGTAGTAAGATTTAATTTTTCATTAAAAGTAAGATTGTAATTTTTTCATTAAAAAAAGCCCAACGGGCCATAATTGTTTTAATAAAAGTAAAATAAATTTATTCAAAAATTGTTTTTTATAGTAGCTTGAGTGAAATACTATCAAAGAAAGAGAAAAAAGATACATATTTTAGCTTGGATATCTAGTTAAATCACTCACAAATTATATCAAATTATTACTACTATTTATATATTCGTGAAACACATCAAATTTGTAGTGCAAGAACAAATATATATATCATTTGTTTTATCCGTAAAACAAAACACATTCATTTTTGCGAAGCTATGAAAAATGTAGAAAAATATTCAATAGCAATCCTGCAAAAACTCCTCGAGCAATTTTTCTTTTTTTAAAATTACATCCGAGCAGGAGAAAGAGAGAGAGAGACCCTCAAGCAATTTCTTGATATGCAATGTCATCCTTGTATAATCAAAAGGCCACACGTCTCTTTCCTTGACCCATGGATGGCACAAAAGGGTGTACCTTAAAAAACACCCATGGATGCCTAAGGGAGCTTCACATGGACACACCTTTGACCTTTCTAGACCCCCACGCATTTTAAAATTCAATGTTAAATAGGGATATCCTTGCCATTAGCACTTTTTAATTTTTAATAGTAATAACGACCCTTTGGAGCTTCCAAGAGTCCAAAAGGACAGTGCCCCACCTTGCGACTACAAAACTGGTCTTATTTCTCCAGTTTTCACCATCACCGCCTCAGCGCCCACGATCATCATCACCTTCAATAAATCAAGAATCAACTAAATTTCTCCATTTCAAATAGGTTTTTTTTTATCAACTTTCTTGTAAATTTGTCGAAATGGCATCTTTTTCAGTTAAATTTTCAGCTACTTCACTGCCAAATACTAACAGATGTAGCAAGCTTCATGCTACTCCACCGCAGACGGTGGCAGTACCTCCATCTGGGGCGGCGGAGGTAGCTGCCGAGAGGCTGGAGCCTAGAGTGGAGGAAAGAGATGGGTACTGGGTGCTCAAGGAAAAGTTCAGACAAGGCATAAATCCTGCTGAAAAGGCCAAGATTGAGAAGGAGCCTATGAAATTGTTCACGGAAAATGGTATTGAAGATCTTGCTAAGATCTCACTTGAAGAGATCGAAAAATCCAAGCTTACTAAGGATGATATCGATCTTAGGCTCAAGTGGCTCGGCCTCTTCCATAGGAGAAAGCATCAATGTAAGTACCAAAAAGAAACTTCCTGCTTTTAATACTCCCATGATCCCAATTTGTTTTTCTATTTAGAGTCAAATTTGACTAATTCTCGGAGCTGAATCACACTAGGTTAATTCAGTTTTCACAATTAAAATTTTAGATAATTATCAGAAAACTATGCAAAAAGTACTACTCCCTTAGTTTCTCACTTTATATATGTGGTGTTTAATCGAGTGTCATAATTTCTTATAGTTATAAGATCGCACAAATAAAGGTACGTTGCAAAGTTTATAGTTAGAGAGTTTTCAAAACTGAATAAAAATGGAGTATGAGTCAAGCTAAAAGCAAGAACCTGTTCTGTTAATAATTATGCGACTCATCAGCTAATACTCCTGTCATATTTATAATTGTGTCACCAAATTGTGATGATCAGATGGACGATTCATGATGCGATTGAAGCTTCCAAATGGGGTAACGACGAGTGCCCAGACTCGATACTTAGCCAGTGTGATTAGGAAATATGGGAAAGATGGATGTGCTGATGTGACTACTAGGCAAAATTGGCAGATTCGTGGGGTTGTGCTACCTGATGTGCCTGACATTCTGAAAGGACTGGATGAAGTTGGCTTGACCAGTCTGCAAAGTGGCATGGACAATGTTAGAAATCCGGTGGGGAATCCTCTGGCAGGGATTGATCCTCAAGAAATTGTAGACACAAGGCCTTACACTAATTTGTTGTCTCAATATGTCACTGCCAATTTTCGTGGCAATCTTGCTGTGACTAACTTGTAAGTCTTGCACAAAACATTTCCCATTTTCTTTTTTCAACTTTATAGCTTGATGGAGGATTCGAGTCGTTCAATTGATTTTACATTGAACTTACCTTTTCTGGTGATTTTATATATTGCTTTTAACATAGCATATTAGATAAACAAAAAATATTATGCTCACCATCTCCCAGTCTACCTTCTTGGAGTAAATTTCAAGAAGACGACTCACTAGCTGTTCTTATTAATTTAGGTAGATTTTTTTTAAAAAAAATGATAAATAACAGAAATTTGAGGGAGAAAATTAAAGCATCTGCTAATCAAAATTTTGGGATATAATGATCTTATTGCAGGCCAAGGAAGTGGAATGTATGTGTAATAGGGTCACACGATCTTTATGAGCATCCCCATATCAATGATCTTGCCTATATGCCTGCAACCAAAGATGGACGATTTGGATTCAACCTGCTTGTGGGCGGATTCTTCAGTCCAAAGCGATGTGCAGAGGCAATTCCTCTTGATGCATGGGTTCCAGCTGATGATGTAGTCCCTGTTTGCAAAGCAATATTAGAAGCTTATAGAGATCTTGGTACCAGAGGGAACAGGCAGAAAACAAGAATGATGTGGTTAATTGACGAGCTGGTGAGTGATACCTTCACTATGTTTTTATTATTTGCATGTGTATTTTGTCTTACTTTTTACTTGAAAAAAAAAGGGATCTTTTTCATTTGTTTTCCGTCTTAACATATCGCCTCAATTGGAGTATGTAAATTCAGAGCATACATCATGCTGATTGGGAAACATGAGTTCCATGATAACATTTAATTTGAACTGCGTATTGGTTTTGAATGGAAGTGATTGTGAGTTTAGTTCATGTAAATAATGGAATATTAGCAGCTTCTCATCTAGGTGGATGAATACTATTTCCCTTTCTAGGCAGAACCAAACTTTTCGCTAGCTGATCTAACTGGTCTCATTTTCTCCCTGTTTAATTTCAATGATTCAGGGCGTTGAAGCATTCAGGGAAGAAGTTGTGAAGAGAATGCCGCAACAGAAGCTAGAGAGAGAATCTGCAGAGGACTTGGTCCAGAAACAGTGGGAAAGGAGAGAGTACCTTGGCGTGCATCCGCAGAAACAGGAAGGTTATAGCTTTGTAGGTCTTCACATTCCGGTGGGTCGTGTCCAAGCAGATGACATGGACGAGCTAGCTCGTTTGGCGGATGAGTATGGTTCAGGAGAGCTCAGAGTGACTGTTGAACAAAACATCATTATTCCCAACGTTGAGAATTCAAAGATCAAGGCATTGCTCAATGAACCTCTTCTGAAGAACAGATTTTCGCCTGATCCACCTATTCTCATGAAAAATCTGGTGGCTTGCACTGGTAACCAGTTCTGTGGGCAAGCCATAATTGAGACTAAAGCACGTTCAATGAGGATAACTGAGGAGGTTCAACGGCTAGTCTCTGTGACGCAGCCAGTGAGGATGCACTGGACAGGTTGCCCAAATTCATGTGGACAAGTTCAAGTTGCCGATATTGGATTTATGGGGTGCCTAACTAGAAAGGAAGGCAAGACTGTGGAAGGTGCTGATGTTTTCTTGGGTGGAAGAATAGGGAGCGACTCACATTTGGGAGATGTTTATAAGAAGTCTGTCCCCTGTGAAGATTTGGTGCCAATAATTGTGGACTTACTAGTTAACAAGTTTGGTGCTGTTCCAAGAGAGAGAGAGGAAGCAGAAGATTAATCTCAACATTTTCAGAATTAGCTCGTTGCTTTACTCAGCACAGTTGATTGGACATTGGTGGAATGTGCTACCATATTAAGATATTTCCGACGTGCATAATTGTTCTTGTTGCAAACCAAAGGTTAATCTTTATTCAAAGTTTGTAGAATAATCAGAACACGTGCTGTTGTTGACATGCTCATGTGTGACATAGCACGATGCAAATATTTGTACTTTGTTTCCCAATATAACTCGTGTGTGACATAGCTCGATGCAAATATTTGTACTTGTTTCCCAATATGGTCGCACGGTGTATTCTTTTGGAAAAATTGATCCATACAAAAAGGCATTTGAATTGTCCTGTTGGATTCCTAATACAATACATTTTAAAACTTTTTATTGTTATTCATATGTATCAGTTATTCCTATTACTATATTCTTAAAACAGGACGTTAAGTGTTGTTGGTATTTGAAATTGTTCCCTACTCACACCCAACACCAACGATATCCGAGCAGAATGTATATACTTGGAGTCTCTTGGCCTAGTCAATATCCTAGTTCTTCAATCACTGTGGAGTCTCGGAGAAAAAAGAGTTAATGATTAAAAAATAAAAAATTAAGCTATTACTTTTTTTAATTATCCATTATTTCTTTTATCTATTTAAATTATCACTTTATTTATATTAAAACATACATATATGATTAGTCGGTGGTTCGTTTGATACGCAGTTAATAAAGAGAGTTAAGTGGCAATTTCACGTGGCTAATTTTATCCACCTTATCTAATTAGAACATTTATGAGTGATTTTAATTAAAAAAATAAATATAAAAATTAAAATTAGGGTTTTAAAATCATAATTAAATGAGTAAAAGTGATCAGCCTTGGTTTTTAGCCAATTCATCTTCAATTCAATGTGGATTATCGTTTAAAAAATGTAGGATTCTATAAAATTTTTGAGTTTATTGTGAAATTATATATGATTCTAAGATTCATTCTAGAGTTTTAAAGTTATATAAAATTCTAAAATTCATGGAGTAATGAAGAAGGAAAAGGTGGAAGAAAATGTAAGAAATGAAAGGGAAGAAAATGTGAAAAATTAAGAAGAAGAAAGGGGAAGGAAATATAAGAAATGATGAAAAATGAAGAAGAAATTAAGGGGAAGAAGAGAAAGATTTATACAAAAATTAAAAAATGGTTTTACAAAAAAATTTGTCTACTCAATTAGCTGTTATAGATTTTATATGTGTTTTACTCATGATTTTGATGATGGACAAACTCATGAAGGGATCCAATCCCTTATTATGGTCCTCTAAACGGGATCAGGTTGGTTGAGTGACGGGAGCCTGTGTACAGCTAGCTGTAAAGTGTACTGTCTCTACGCTGGCTGGTAGGATTGCAGCAACACTGCAGTAGGGATGCAGTAGTGTGACAGAAGGTCAACTGCATGTGACCAATGAGATTACACCTAGATTTTTGGTGTCTCGTACTTATCCAAGAAAGGACAAACCAAAAAGCTAGTTGTTCAGATTTTGAAAACACATTCCTATTCTCTGAAGCAGCTGCCATAGACGAAGAAGTGAAAAAGCATCAAGTTCCAGGGACCTACTGCTTATCATTCTTTTGTCTAGGCTCTTGTTAGAATTGATTATCGAGTTGTAATCCTACAAACATGAAATTCATGTAGGTATTTTATCTTTATAATCGTTGGAAATTTTGGAGATAACATTAACTAGAGTTAGATGAGTGAATAGCTAGAGATAACTATGCATACCAGTTAGAGCTAGCCGGTTAGAGGATGTTGCAATAGAGCTATTGCTTTGGGTCCTTGTCGTAGAGTTAATTCGAGGAGAATGGGATTAAGAGGTTAATCTATAGAGTGGTTTACTGGAGTCTGTAACCATTGCTGCTCAAAGTTAGTGAAGTTGTTTTGTGAAATCCTACGTGGTAGGTCGTGGTTTTACTCCTCTGAGCAAGGAGGTTTCCAAATAAACATCTTGTATCACCTTTACTATTGTTTGTCTTGTTCTAACCAATCAATCACTGTTTATCAGTCGAAGAACTTGGTCCCTAGACTAGTGGTAGACTCATATATTTTAACAATGTGGACCAACTTTTATGCGGGTTTTAAGCCTTCACATGTTTATTATCTATTGATTTCAAATATTTGATTAACTCAACATCGATGTGTATTTAGTACAAAGTGGTTGATATTTTAAATAGGTAAAGAGAACAATAGAAAGTTGGGATATGAATCTCGCCAAAAAAATAATAATTTAAATATGTTTTGACTATCAACAAAAAAAAAATGTATGTCGAATTTATTATCGCTTTGACTTAATCTACTTAAAATTTTTAAATTTCGGTCTTAATTTGGACATTCACTTCTTAATCCATTTAAAGTAAAATTTACATAACTAAAATCCACATGAAAAATTTAATGTAACGATCCATCCAATCATTATAGAATCTTGGCAAATACGAGGGGCATAAGAATTAAAAATTATATTGGCATGAATTTTAATTTTTAGGATAACAAGTATTAAGAAAAGCGAAGTTAAATAAAAGTGGGTCAAGCAAATGAAACCGTTGCAGTGGATAGGGTCTAGCTATAGCAGGACCGCTACAGTGGAATAGCAGCCGCCGTAGCGAAAGACGCGAAACAGAGTTTTGTATTTCAGTTTATTGTAAGACCTAGATCCTACTCTAAAAGGGATTCGTTTTTTAAAATGCACTCGGGTAAAATTTTCATACATTCTATCAAGAATTAAGGTGTATAGCCTCAAAGATGAGACTCCATCGTCCTTCCTGCTGATGCTCCATCAAGAATTCGGGATGGAGATCAAGAAACAAAAAACTATCGACGTCATGGCAACAGCTTGACGCCTAGGTAGATTATGATTTACTTTGAATTTAGACTTCGATTAGTGAATTGTATACAAGTATATAATTAATGAGTTTATGTATACATAAATACAAAATTTTGAATTCAAGGGAGACTAATATAAGATAAGTGGATTTCCTATGGGTTAAAATGGCTATACAATGCATGATTAATGTATACTAATGATGGAAAAAGAGGTGAAGGTGGTAATGCCGATTTTGTGTGGAATAATGATGTGTATATTCTTGACGATAATTTCACTGATGTGGTTTTACTGAATTAATGAACGGAATTAGAGATATACTTATTCAAAAGGGAGAATCCGAAAGAAAAAAAGAAACCAACGCTAAGGTAGACTCATAGTTAATTGTTTTGTTTTTATGAAATAAAGGTAGATTTTGGGATAGATTAAATATGGTACGATTGGTGGAATTGTTAGTGAAATAATAATTATGATAGGAAAGAATATGTGTCTGCATGAAAGTTCACCTTGAGAAAGGAATTTGTAATTGTTAGTATGAGAACTCATAATGAATATTTTGTTGAATTGTTAAGTCCTTATATGTCTATGTTGGAAGGATTGAACTAATACATTGTTGAGGTCATGTTGTTATATATTTACTTGTGATTAAGAATTTTGACTTGATATTGACTACTTGAATAAGTTATGAAATTGTTAAATATGTAAATATAATTCATGATTTAGTTTGCTTGGAATTAGGAAAAATTTGCTCGACTTTAAATCTATTCAAATAAGGATTTGATTCTTGGAAAATTATGAACCAATTCTTGGTGGAATTTTGAGAAACATAAATGACTATTCTACTCCCATACAAAGCACCGCTTTTATGCTTTATAGACTGACCATCACAAAGAGAGACTATAGATTTAGAGCAAAGTCTACATGGGAGAGTCTCGAAGAGAAGCATTGATTGCTACAACAAAGAATTTGTTCTTATCAAGTTTTATCATTATTATTTTGAATTATAATAATTAGATTCTTGTGGTTCCATTCGTAGTGAATTATAGTAGCAGTTGTTTTGTATTTTAAAGAGACTTTGCTGACCAGGTAGATTCATCAAAGAGTTGGAGATTTACCAATAATTAGAGAGAATTGTTGAGGGCAGATGTAGGGGCTATAGGAGGTAGTTCCCTAGGTGTACAAAGGAGTTGTAAACTTAAAAGTTGCTCGTGCAATAGTGAAATATTTAAAAAATCCTATAAGAGATAGGTCGTGAATTTTGACTCCCTCGAACGAGAAGTTTTTTACGTAAAAATTCTTATGTTAATTTATTTTTCCGCACTTCACTTTTTTCATAATTAATGAAAGCACTTAGTTCTTTCAGACCCTAGGTCACAGCAAACAACATACAAATTACTTTGCCAATGAGCCATTGAAAACAGCATAAAGCAAGACAATGACATATAGTGTACATTGCATCAAATAGAAAACTCTATTTTTTCCTCTGTTTATAAGCAGCTATTGGGAGTAGTCTGTAATTACGTAATACATAAATAATCGAGGTCAGTAGTGACAAGAAACATAGATAGAGACAGATTTAAGCACAAATAGATATGGTCCTCCTCATATTTATAGCAATATCTGCCAAGACTATTGTTTTTACATCTGCAAGAGTCTAAGTAATTGTTTTTGTTCATACAAGCTGAGCACAAACTCCCTTCAGAAGTGCACAAATTTGATCTTACAGATCAAGAAATAACCACAAACAATAGTACTAAGGAAATATGAAAATCAAACAAAGTTGTTTTTCAGATCTTCTGATTAAAGAAGTCAACTAGCCTTTTCATCAAAATACCAGCCTTCTCACAAGTTGGTTGGAGCAAATGGAAAACATGATCCTCCCCTTGTGTCTCCATAATCTCCACCTCACCTTTCCATCCACTCTTCTTCAGTGCATCATAATAAGTCAAACTCCTGTCTCTCAGGAAGTCCTTCTCCGCAGTAAAAACCATAATCTTTAGACAAATAAGACTGGAGAGTAACTTAAGATGAGCTGCCGGATTTAACCTCGGATCATCAAGTCCTGGACATTCTGGAAAAATAAATGAAAAATACTCATCAGCTTCATTGTTGCCGAAAAAGGGATGGATTAATGCCATTCCAACAATCCTAAAGTCATCCCCTAGTGGCTTTTCACTAGCACTTGCTCGAACCACCATGTCATGTACAATATTTGCACCCGCACTGTCACCAGCCAAGAAAACACGCGAGAAATCCACGTGATCCTTAAGCCATGGCTCCTTTGTTAATATGAGATGGTCCCACATTCCAACATGTAAAGCTGCCCATTTGATGACGGCCCAAGAATCATCATAGCACGCAGGTAAAGGGTGCTCTGGGGCTAGTCTATAATCAATGGATATGGCAACCACGTTGGCCTTAGAAACTACAGAGTGTAGATGCTTATCATGCCCTGCTGAAAAGGCTGATTCGATTGAAAATCCACCGCCATGGATGTATATAAGGAGAGGAAACTTCTGTCTTTTTCCAGTTAATTTGGGAAGATAAAGACGGGCTGAATTGTTATTGACATCCTTGGATCGCACTCCAGTATTGGGATTATCTGATGGACGGACATAGACATAGTTATGAAATCTTTCGACTCTGCCATCTTCGTAGACACGAAAGAAGGGGGGGAAATCATGAGCTATTTCATCTGCTGAGATTGAATCCATTCTATGATTTTGAAGGTGAAGTTGTTGCTGCTTGAGAGTACAAGTAGAATTCCTACTGAATTTTGGTATTCATTCATTTAAGAATGACTTGTATGTTTGAATACTCTGGATGCTGCAGAGTAAGGGTCATTTGATAGCTGTTATGCAGCTATTTGTAATAT
>JACEIK010003255.1:63014-74535 GCA_018107945.1 Datura stramonium | reverse complement strand
TTATAACCAACATCCATCAATTTTGAAACTGAAAGCAAATTCCTTCTAATAGAAGGTACATAGAGAACATCTTTTAAATCTAAAACTCTAGAACTACTAATATCTCCTAAAGCTAAGGTCGGTGCTGGTTCGCCATTGTCTTGAAAAATGCAAATTACATTTTCACTTAGCAATCGTATTTCCCGAAACCCCTGCAAAGAAGTGTAGACATGATTAGTGGCTCCCGAATCTACAGCCCATAGCATCGTAAAAACATCCGCTAAACAAGTTTCAACAGCATTTAAGTAAGAAGAATTACCTTATTTTTTTAATTTAGCCAGGTAGTCAGAACATTGCTTCTTGTGATGCCCAGATTTCTTGCAATGATAGCACTTGCCTTTCGGCTTAGCCACACCACCATTTATAATTTCAGATGCCTTGCGAGGTCTCTTCTTTTTCTGTCCGCCTTTCGGCTTAGAAGAAGAAGGAGTTCTCTCAATATTCAATGTCAAAGCAGGAGTTTACTGTTTGATAATGGACTCAGCCGCTTGCAGCTAATTCAACAATTTCGCTAGAAGACAGATCCATCTTGTTCATGTTATAGTTCAAGCAAAATTGTTGAAAACTGTCAGGTAAAGTCTGCAGGATCATCTCAACTTGAGATTCCTTATCAATCTTAGCTCCAAGGATTTCCAGTTCATTAAGAAGACCAATCATTTTAAGAACATGGTCCCTCACGGACGAACCTTCAGCCATCTTAGTGTTTAGAAAGGCTTTCATGTCTGTCTTCTTTACAGCACGATTATGCTCACTGAACATCTCTTTGAGACTTTTAAGCATATCGTAAGCAGATTCCATGGACTGGTGCTGATGTTGCAAAACATTCGATATTGAGGCAAGAATGTAACATCACGTCATCTCATCAGCCTTAACCCATTTTTCATAGGCTTTGATTTGGTCCTTGGTGGCATTCTCAGGTTTTTCAGGGCATTCCTCAACCAACACAAAATTATACCCTTCAGCAGTTAGGAGAATATCTAGATTTCTTTTCCAGTCAACATAATTCGGGCCCTCTAACTTTTTTTTATAATAGAGGCGAGAGGATTGAACGAAGTCATTATTAATCTGGGAGGTAAAGAAAAATATCAAATAGATCATTAAGCATGCTGCAAGAATATTTAAATTCATGTAAACACATAACACATATAACCATGCATATTGAATAGCTAGATTCGATAGGGAAACTTAACCATTCATGCAAACTATATGAGTTATGACAGATGTTTACCCTATAAATCAAAACAGAACTAACTCAATTGGAGAGTAAAGTGCATATTTAAGACAGGTAAATATCCAATAATGTAAATCTCTGTTCCATTGAACCAACATGTAACTCAGTTGGAGAGTTAATACAAGTTTTCAACAACAGGAGACAAGCAAACACAGTAATCCCGTAATGAATCTATCCGATGGGGAAAGAAGACCAATGTCAACATGTAAACTCATTACATTACTGTTAAGTACCAATGGAGACCATCAGGATTGAACCCTAACAACACTGGTTGTAAGAAACTAATTTTTTCTCAATTTTTAATTTTTCAGAAAATAGAAAAATGCCCAAAAACCCATCAAAATGACTCCGAATGGCCAAAAAACGTTATTAGCCACAACGTTGCAATGAGTATTGCTCAGTGGGTGGTTTCTGATGAATCTACCAAATTTCAGATCAATCGGAGTTCGTCAAAATTTGAAAAACTCCAATACCGACCAAAACCGGCAGCCGTGCGCGCCTCGGCAGGGCATGCGCGCGCCTCGGCAGCATCCTGCGCACGACTCGGCAGTGCCTCGCACGACCCGATAATTTTTTTTTTGTTTCACAAAACATATCATAAATTATTTATAAAATAGTTTTTCAAACACAAAAACCATTAAAACACTCGTTTTCATCTATGATACGATTTATGCATTCATGTCAAAAAGACAATACATATAACAATCTTTTTCATGAATTTTTCAAATTATCTAGGTAGATGTAAGTCGGTTCATGATGCAAATTGTTAGAACATGCACAGCGAAAGCAAGCATGAAGAATCAACAATCTTACATGAGTCACTAGATAACAACGACGAGTTAGATTGTGAAATACTAACCTCTTGAAGTTTTCACACAACGCGTCCAACTCGCTCTCCAGGTCTGCAGTCTTCTACTATGTCCTCAATAATCCCCAAGTGAGGAATACGTGTATGGGCAGGTACTGCTTCTCATAAAAGGTATCTCTTTCAAGAAGGAAAAAAACCCTATTTATAATCATGTTTTTAGGACATAAAACCCTAATCCCAAAACGTATAGGATTCCTTCTTCTTGTACATCCACACATTTTTAAGGGTATAAAACTCAAACGTGTACTACTTACCTTTTATGAAGTTGTCCAAAATCTTGTAGGATTTTACTACTTCAAGAAAACAGGTTTCTTCTTTTTCCAAGTTCTTTAATTAATGAGGCATAGCAAGGACCATAGATTTAATTAATGAGGCTTCCAATTATGGTATTAATTTGAAATAATGAATGAATTAACCTACCATAATAAATCACATATATTTTACCCTCTCTCTTCTCTATGAGTATTCTTACAAAAGCACTGTCAATCCCTTTGAACAAGATTCCTGCAAGCTTGGATCAGTTGTGTTTGAGGGTGATTAGTCCACTAAAAATACGTAATTGCACTCCTTGGTATAATTTCAAAATCAATCATTAAATTCTTATTTAACTTCCCATGTTAAGATTACAGATACCAACTAATTGAATTAAATTTTTGACTATTTAATTCATCGATCAATTTAATCCTTTATTTAAACGCTTAACTTATTTTATGTGACGGATACAGAATCCACCTGCAGGGTTTTTACATGAAAACTTATAAGCAATCATAAAGGGATATCATCAATCTCAAGGTCGGGATATTGATTCCATCAACTAACTATTATTTCACAAATATCATTTGTCATCATCCAACCTATCGGAAATATTTTAACTCGCGAAAGAGTTTCACCCTTTGATAGATCAAAACAACAAGCAAATGACATTGATCATAATAGTTATATCAAGATTAAGAATATAAGTACATTTAATGATCTAGAGAGAATTTATTTTACTAAGTCAGATAAAAACAATTCTCTACTTAGTCCGTTCACATACAAAATGTACTAGCACAAAAAGTTTGAATAATACCATTTCTATAATCAAGATAAATTATATTTAATCATGTGCTACAATCATACCTATGAATTTGTCCAATTCTCATCTTAGATTGTGAACATATACAAACTTTATACTTATAAGAATCGATGATTTAATCTTCTGTGTATAAGCTAAACTCTATACACTAAACCATCTACTATATAAGTAAAGGACACACATGCATAGTCAATCTATTCAAAACAAGACTTTATTAATCCAACAAATAAAATAAAAGTCTTACATAAAACTGAAACATAACATTATACTAAACCGCATGGTTAATAGTATATCCTAACAGATTGATCAACCATGCTTCTTTGGAAGAAACCCATATCTTCACAAAAGGAAGGTCGAGATCGGCTTTTATCAAGATCTCAATCACATATCCTATTTGAGAAAATTTCTTGAGTTACGCTAGAGCAAATTTATCCAAGATCAAAGGAATTTATCTTCTACCTGTTCGAGCTCATTCAAGATGCTCAAATTATTTGTCGATGAGAGAGTATGTAAGGTGTTGTGAGATGTTTTTATTAGATGGATAATGGAGGGATGTCCTCATAGGAGGCGGTAGTATTGTTACTAATGGCAAGAAAAATTCGGTATGAAGCACGCAATTGATTTGGGAACCTTGCGAGCTTCGAGCTCGTCAAGTGTTCAATAAATTGTGTATTAGACCCAAGCTCGTTGTTGAGATGATTATACTAGTGTTATTATTGTTGTTCTTTTATGTTGAGGCAGTAAAGCAAGGATTGATTCATCATTTGTTCTAAATCAGGAATTGATGTATGTAATGGTTAAATCCCTACCTCACCGCCGGGGGACGACCTCTTACCATGCGTTCTCCTCCCTTATATGAGTCTATGAGGTATTATATGCCAAATGACATAAGCCACTAGTGTTATATGTTCCATAGTTACGTATTCTTCTAGTTATTACCGTATTTCACATTGTATGTTTCATGTCTACATATGCCCTTTATTTGACGACGCTCCCATTGTGCTAAGCTTTAGTATTATCTTATATGGTCTCGAGTCTCTCATTGACATAGTTATATTCCTTGTTTGGATTATCTTTATCTATGTCATGTCATATAAGTAAATCATCTCCATAAGTATAATATCATACTAAACATATGTAACATAGCCTAAAGTCAACACAGTTACATTTGCATTGTCATTCATATTCTCACGTGATTTTTCATACACTTGCTACCATGCCTACAATGGGACCATGATACCGTGTATAGCACGAGACCTTCATAGTCCATCCATAGTGAAATCATAGTACATTTGTTTACATGTTGCATACCCTCGTGACGTTCATTTCATATTTAGATGCTAAAACATAAGGACGTATCAAAGATACAAAGATCGAAGTGCGACAAATGTCAAAATAAACTATCTCAAGTACTACAAAGAATAATCCAAAATATAGACATGTGAATCTAGAACACAAGAGACATTACATGTATTCTATAGGGTGTTCATAGTATTCATGTGCTCTCAACTATTGATACCTGATATCCACTTCATATGAGTTTTAGGATGTGCCTTATGTTATTATGTTTTTCTTTACATATGAGTATAATTTCATATGTACTCAGGCCTTTTTTATTTATATTGAGGTTGTTGCATTTCCATTAAAAATATAGACGTACAAAACGACAGATCAACCTACTAAGCATGAACTTCACACTCAACTATTGATTGATAAGCTTTATTTCGCGCTACCTGAAGCTAAGTCAGGTGTAGAATTCCTTTTCTGGATTATTTGTGTCATTTTATAATTAATATCAATCAATCGAAGTGTTCCTTTCAGTTGTAATGATAAGGGTTCTCTATACTAGTAATTTTCAAAATCTCACTTTTATAGTAAAGCAAATTGCAACAACAACAATAACCATAATAACACCTCAATTAAAGTCGACTTATGGCTCTCCACGGATTATAACACTTATCCAAGCAAGTTGTTGACCAAAATAAACTATTATTGACAAATAGCAGATTTAATATAAGTATTAAAATATTTAGCTAGTATAGTTTATAGGATCATATTCTTTTTATTAATTAAATTCGTATTTATTCCAAGTTGTAGGCCTTTGACACAAGTACCTTCCATGTCAAGTATTGCTTATTAAAATATCATACTTAGGGGTTATTTGGTTGTTGGTTAGGAAAAGGAGTTAATCATGTGTTAAAGTTTATATTATTAATATGATGTTTGGGGATATTTATTTACTTTATTTAAATTCAGCACATCAAATAAAATATTTGATTATTATTTTAGAATTTTACATAAATAAATATGTATAAATTATGAGTCATATTATTTTATGCTGTGAAAAAGGTGAAACTAAAATGATAAATTTCCTTTTATTACTCCACACTTAAATCTATGACTTTTCTGATGGAAAAAAAAATTTTAAATCTATGACTTTAATTGCAGTGCTTTCAGCCAACTAAATATCTTGTCCTTTGCCATTTATTAGCTTTTCTCTCTTATTTTGATGATGAAATCTTAGTTTTAACCTCTTTTCAAATATTCTTTGGGTTCATTTATTTCTGTTTGTGTGCTTGAAAATTATAAAGTTGTGCTCATAGATTCCCTTTTCTAATTGAAAATTTTTGTGTATTGATTCTTTTCATTTTTATTATGGCAAAATTAGGTTTTTTTATGGATCATCAACTGCATTCCGATATTGAATGCTTTATCATTCTTGAGGAGATATTGTGTCAACAATTTCTTATTGAGTTTATGTTTCTTTTCATGGCTATTCATGGTCATTCCATAAGAAGAAATAGGCGTTTGATTAGGTACTGTATGAGTGCCCGAATTCCTAAAATTATGTCTCATTTAAATGGTATAATACTTGATAATGACAGAGTATGTATTGAAAAGTTAAGAATGGATAGAAATTCCTTTCACACTTTAGTTCTCTTAACTAGGGAAATTGGAGGTTTGACTGATAGTAAAAATATGTCAAGTAGTGGAAAGTTAGCAATATTTTTAAATATCGGCTCATCATGAGAAGAATAGGTCCGTTAAGGCTGATTATGTTAGATTGGGTTGAAGCGTAAGTCAAGCTTTCAACGAATGTTTGAGAGCTATTCTAAAACTAGTTCCACTGTTACTTGTTAATCCCAAACCAGTGCTTGAAGATGAGATTGAAAATCGATGGAAATGGTTTAAGGTATATGAAATTTTTTTTGAGCATCTATTAATTCATGTAAAACTAAAAAAAAAATATTTACCAAGAAATTTGAATAGTTTGAGATAATGCTATAATTGATTTTACAGGGATGTCTAGGTGTATTGGATGGTATTTACATTCAAATTAGAGTCCCATCTAAGAATAAACCAAGATACAGGACAAGAAAGGGAGAAATAGCAACTAATGTATTGGGAGTTTGTGATAGAAATCTCAATTTTACTTATGTATTATCTGGTTGGGAAGGATCAGCTGCTGATGGTTGTGTATTACGAGATGTTGCGGTGCGAAGGAATGATTTGAAAATTCCTGAGGGTATATGCCATATGTATGCTTATAAATTTAAATTATATCACAAAAAGAATGTTATTTAAAAGTAACTAGATTTTATGTTTATATTATAGGTAATTATTATTTGTGCAATGGAGGATATACAAATGGAAATGGTTTTCTTTCACCTTACAAAGGGTACAGATATTGATTAAGGGATTGGCAAGGTGACAATCCGTCACCTCAATGTCAAGAAGAACTTTTAAATATGAAGCATGTTAGGGCTCGTAATATTATTGAAAGGGCATTTGGTCTCTTAAAAAGGCGTTAGGGAATTCTTAGAAGTTATTCATGGTACTCAGTTAAAGTTCATATCAGGATCATTAGTACTTGTTGTTTGATGCACAACTTTATTCATAGAGAGATGGAGGTGGATCCCTTAGACATTGATATGGAAGAACAAGTGGAGTATCAACGTGATAATATTAATGTTGTTGAATCATCTGAAGAGTGGACCACGTGGAGGGATAGTTGGCTCAATCAATGTAGAATGAAAGCTTAAATAATTGATTTTTCAACTCTTCCATGCTTGTAATATATTTTGTAGTTTTTGAGTATTTTCCTATTTATTTTTTTGTATGATTGTAAGGTGTATCAACTTTTAGTTTTATTTTTGATTATAAGAAATAGCTACTTTAATTTTTTGTGACGATAAAATATGTTTAATTAATTTTCTTTTGTGATATTTTGGTACTTTGTGCTTATTTTTATGTGTAAAGTGTATGAATATTTATTTTTGTGATGATAAGTAATATTGAAAATACTTATGCTTTTTGTGATGATAACTAATACTTATGATGATTTATTTCACAAGATTACACGGACAAAATGAATAGTCAAACATTTTCGATGAATGTGTCAAAAAGATCTAGAAGATCAATACCTTCAATCCGAAGGATACGGACTCCAGCAGAAGAAAGTTCTCTTATAGATGGTTTAAAAGAATTATGTGTTAATGGTTAGAGAGCTAATAATGGAACCTTTAGGTCAGGATACTTCATGGAGTTAGAGAACTATTTGCATGAACGACATCCTGACAGTCGATTGAAAGGTGAACCACAAGTCAATTCTAAATTAAAAGCTTAGAAGAAATATTACGCAAGCATAAGCTTACTAAAAAGTCGAAGTGGTTTGGAATTTCAATATAGTGACGGAACTATAATTGTTGACAATCCAAAATATTGGAATGACTTTATAAAGGTAATTAATACTTTGCTTAAGTTATTACAATATTATTTACTTCATCTAGATATTTTTATGTGTTCCCTTCATAGTTTATAACTAATACATATGACATTATCATGTTTCTTTTCTTAGTTTTTCTGGATTGATCCAAGTGCAAAAAATATGAATACAAAGAAATGGCCAATGTTTGGAGATTGAAGGAAATCTTTGGCAAGGATAAAGCAATGGGAGAGTTCGCAGAAGGGCCACTAGATGTTACCGATGATATATTAAAGAGTCAAGCTTCATGACTTTCTAATGACATGAATTTGGAATTTCCTATCGATGTTGATGATGATGAAAATGAGGCTAGTCATGGACCTAACATAGCTACTAGAGAAGCTAAAAATGCTTATGATGGACCTAGTTTTATTGGAGCATCTGAACATGAATGTGCTGGAGCACCTGAAAATGAACATGTTGGATCCCAACAAAATCATAAACAGGGGGAGTATACTAAAAGATCCTCTTCTAATGTCAATGAAAAAGAGAAAATCAAGAAGAAAAAAGAGTTGTAGAGGATGTTTAATGAGATATTTTTTAAGGGTATGACGGAAGTTATGAAAAACTTTACTGAAAGTCGAGATAAAAGAATGGGTTCCCTAATTAAGAAGATTGGTACTGACCACTCTGATATTCATAGTCAAATTTATTCCATCATTGAATCCCTTGTATTCGACTTGTACTCTATAGTATCAAAGCTACAATGGTTATCTGTGGAGATGTCAAAAAGGTGGAATTGTTTTTGTATATAGATGAACTTGAGCGCCAAACAATAATATGGATGATCGTCAATGATAAACTTTGAAGTATGGTAAACTTGTGTATATAAGTGGTGGCAATGGTGTGATAGTTTTTTCTCTACTAACAACTACAAAATTTGATTGTAGTACCATTTTTGGATACCTATGGTTATGTCCATCCTCTTTTATTTATGACTGGTATGGGTACGAGGATGCTAGAATTTTTTGTGTAACTAATGTCTATTAAATAACTTAACTCTAATGTAAGATGTTAAGTGTATATATAATTATATAATTGCTACAAAATTTATGAAATTCTACTGTGTTGTTTTTGTTTATTAATTGGACCGTAGACTATTTATTCTAGGCATACTTCTTGAATAATAAAGGAAACCTAGACTTTCAGATTATGGTCTTGCTAAGTTTGCATGTGGAGGGAGTAAGACAAACATGTCACTAATGATGATGAGAACTAATTATTGTGCTTCAGAATTTGAAAGAATTGGTGAACTCTCTTTTAAGTCAGATGTATATTATTATGGAGTTGTTTTGCTTGAACTTATAGCAGGGTGTTACTCCTTCGATGAATGTTACTCCCTTGATGAATGAACTAACACCAATGTGACGAATGTTACTCCCTTTCTTTCTCTGGGAGTATGAAATAAAAGAAGAAAATATCAACTTCATATCCATTTTAACAATGAGAATTACACATACATCAAAAACTGGTGAACTCACTTTCAAGTCAATGGAGGCTTAGTTATAGTTTGATTTAAAAAAAGATGGAGAGTATTTTTGTAAACAAACAACTTCTTTTTATAAAATTATGTAATGCATGTTATTTTTAATACAACAAACCAAACAATCAATAAAAAATAATACTGAAATAATTAACCCCAGGATAATTAATCTCATCATAACTAATCCCAGCATAACTAGTATTCAAACCAAACGACCCCTTAAAATTGGGTCAGGGTTAATGAGGTTTGGGACCTGGTCTTGGGTTTATTTTGGTCAGTGAGTTAGGTTTAATAGTGTGGGTGGATTAACATAATTTAAATATTGATCAGATTTAATTCGAAAAAATAAAATCCACATAGGTAATTTTATGTGGGAATATGGTGATTTAACGAATGGAGGGTAAATATGGCCTGAAAGTTAGATGGGAAGGGTAAATATATCAAAAAAAGTATAACGAAGGGCAAATATAACTATCTTCTAAGAGTACATAGGTAAATATGATCTTTTTTCGAGTTCGGATACTTATATAGTATTATCCAGCAACCAAACGACCTCTTAGTTCTTAATAAATGATGGTTTTCTTGAATTTAGTGCCTTTTAACCATGAATTATTTCTATTTTTTTGAAATTTTATTCTGAAAAATTATTTGAACATAGAATTATATAATTATTCAAAATTCAATTTGAAGTTACAGTTCAAAATTTTTTGAAATTCAAAAAATTTCAAAAAGTCGTTTTCACAATTTTCGCTTGAAATCACTCATATAAATTTAAAAACAATTTCAATTTGTGTTCATGTTCAAACACAACTACAATTTTTAAATGTCATTTTTAACTTTAAAAAAATACTTTTTTCCCTAAATTTCATAATTTTTATGTCCAAATATCCACTAAATATGTGAACATTATTAACAATTCAAAAGATGTTAGCGTTTGACCATAAATTTTGTTGAAACTTGAAAAAAAAATTAAAAGTTGTGTTAAAATATAATTTTTGAAACTTGAAGTTGTGATTAGACATATTTTATTTGAAAAAAATTTAAGTTTTGTGAGTGAAAGTGAAATTTAATCCAAAATCTTAGCTAAATTTTTTTTTAAAAAATTGATCAAATTTTATAAATAAATAATAATTTTGTTATTAAATAATAAATCAAGAAGAAGAATATTATAGAGAAAGTTAGAGGGAAGAGAGAAAGTTTCTTATTTCTCTGGAGAGATTACAATGAATGCAAACCCTTTATTTATTTATAGGAGAAAACTAACTTGGTTCCAAAGTAACCAACATTGAGTTTTCTCCAAAGACACAAAATAAATATTCACTATAATACAAATATATTTATAACACACCTCGTTTATCTCTATTTGATGGATAATATATCTCGTTAAAATCTTACTAGAAAAAAACTCAGTAAAAATAGTATAAATATCTGATAATACACACTTTGGCTACCTTATTAAAAATCTTATAAAAACCTGTGTAACAAAACTTTATAAGGAAAAAAGTACAATATGTATTAACTCCTCCTAATGAGACTACCAATGTAAAGATGTGAATCTTCACATCCCATTCTTGTACACCATCTTCTCAAAAATTGCACTTGGTAGACATTTGGTGAATAAATCAGTCATATTATCACTAGAATTAATATGTTGTACGTTGAAATCGTCATTCTTTTGGAGATCATGTGTGCAGAAAAATTTTAGTGAAATGTGTTTTATTCTAGCTCCTTTTATGAATCCTTCCTTTAATTGGGTTATGCATGTTGCATCTTTATTCTTTTGATAGAGTTACATCATCGACATATAATATTATTCGAATCAAGCCAAGTATATTACTGACTTGCTTTATAAATTATTGTTATCTTTGTACACTTTAATTGTCATGTAGAACAATATCATATGACCGTAATCCCTCAAGAAAATGGATAACATGTCTGGATTGAACAATGTTTTTGTTGATCGGATGAATTCTTTCTATATTAAAAAACTTGACAATATTTGTTAGAATAAACGCATTCATATCAGAACTTGCAGTTGATCTTATTTCAATATCTCCATA
>JACEIK010003255.1:23426-36593 GCA_018107945.1 Datura stramonium | reverse complement strand
ATTACTTTATGCAAATTTGTATGCTAGAATAATTGCTCTAGTATGACCGTCAAACACCTCTCAAGGGAGGAAGAACTCTAGCCCGTATCTATCACATGATGGATCGTGATCTATGTTTGACTTCAAAGTTAAGTTTTTGTGGAGACAAAGAGGGGACCCACCCGTATCCTGGCCCACCCCGTATTAACTACAATATCGTCATCAAACTCCTTATCAACGTCTGCTGTGAAACCCTTGAATTTCAATCAACGGCCTAAATTCGAACATCGTTACGCACGAAGACTGACCCTAGATCCCTCTAGTATCTCTCTCCCCATTTAGCTAGAAAGCCGACTCTCTCTCTCTCTCTCTCTCTTCATTTTCTGTCTCTCCTTCCTCATTTTCTCTCTCTAAAAACCATAGCCGAAGTTGTGATACTAAGAGAGAGAAAGTGAGAGAGGAAGGTGTAAATTTTGAAATATGAATGGCGATATGAATCAACAGCAACAGTTGCAGCAACAGCAACAGCAACAGTGGATGGCGATGCGGCAGTATCAGCAGCAATGGATGGCGATGCAGCAGTATCCACCAGCGGCGGCAATGGTAATGCAGCAACATATGATGTACGGTCAACAATACATGCCCTACTACCATCAACAACAGCAGCAACAGCAGAAGCAGCAGATTCAGATTCAGCAAAGCTCAACCGAAGATAATAGAACGATTTGGATTGGTGATCTCCAGCAATGGATGGACGAAGGTTATCTTCATTCTTGCTTCGCTCAAGCTGGCGAGGTTTGTCTTCTTTCTCTTGCATTTTCTTATTTAGAGTATCTTAAGACTTCCATTTTTATCTTGGAATGAAATTAACCTTAGTAGAGCAGAATGGATATAGAATTATAAAGTGGACGCCGACTAGTTTGAGATTGAGATGTTGTTTCTTTCATAGCACTCGGGAATGAAATGGACTCGAATAGAGCTAAATTAATAGAGGATTCATAAAGTCGATGCTGATTATATGCCTATTAGTTTGACATTGAAGCATAGCTGCTTGCGTATTTCAAGTGGATTGCAGGCGGAATGAACAAAGAATTCTTAAAGTTGATCCTGACTAGTTTGAGATTGGGAATTGAGATGTAGTTTATTCCATATTTGTCCTAGTATGAATGGACTGAATAAGGATTCAATAACCGATCCTGACTAGTTTCACATTGAGGTGCAGTTAATTGAAAATTTAGAAAGTAAACCTATAAAGCCTGCATAATTGTTAAGAACACATAATTACCCATTTATTGCGCCATTGATTGTGAGCAAGACGGACCAGAAGTGAGATTCCATTTGATGTGCATATAAACTACTGAGATTCAAAGGATGATTCGTGGGATTTTGTGGTATTCCCCTTACCTCCCTATTTTGGCCACTGTTTGAATGGAGAATCAATAGTTAAACGTGTAATTTTTTATCGGTAAACTAAGACAGTCGTGCTACTTATACAGTAATTGGGATTAGGAAGAGTTAAATACGTTTTACCACCTTCAATTTCATTCTAGTTTTTCTGTATTAACTCAATATCCGATTTGTTAATGAAATTAACACCTGATCTGAATTGGGAATCTAAATTGGTAAAAATGATAAGAGAAGTGATCTATGTGGGGTGGAATAACATAGAACCTGTTGGTCGTACTCCAAGCTGCATGTATTGATTTCTTGGTTACCATTAAATTCCTAAGTGAAAGCCCGCCACCTCTTTTTGCACTGTAAGGTCTCAAATCAGAGTTGGTGTATGCTTTTGCCTTTCTTGGCTTGAGCTGGCCATACCATGCTCCCCTGTAGACCTGTTGCTTGGATGAAGAAAAGAGGGCCTCAACAAGAATTCCCAGAAGATTTGAAACACTATCCCTAAGGGCAATCTGGTGGACTGTATGGCTTGAAAGAAACAACAGAACTTTTGAGTACAAAAGTAGAAGCTTTCTTAGTCTTAAACACAAATGTATTGCTTTGCTAGTTTTTGGTGCAACTTGTGCTTCACACATGATGTTCATGCTATGCTAGATATTATTGGGGATATGCACAATCTGCAATTATCTGTTTTTTGCAGCACTGTCTTATATATCTTAGGAAAGTGAGGATATACTATTTTACTTATAGAGGATGGGAGGATTGTTTGGAAGTCTTTTGGTGTGAAATATGTTAAATGGAATGATACCATAAAGTGTATAACCTAAGCTCTGTTACATCATGCAATAGAATGAGTGGTAGATCTGCTAAGAGAATGAAACCACTGAGAGAGGCACTTTCATATAGGAATTTTGTTTTGATAGGTGATGTAAGAAAATCTTATATAAATAACAAATTAGAGTAGAAAATTCCTCCTGAAATACCACTTTTCAACTACATATCATGGCAAAACAAGCATGGATNATATCATGGCAAAACAAGCATGGATTATGGTGGTTAATCAGCTAGTAGAATAGCATGCATCTGTATCAGTTCTCTTGGTTGATCACTTACCATAAAACATGCAGGTTATTTCTGTGAAGGTCATTCGAAATAAGCAGACTGGTCAATCAGAGCGTTATGGGTTTGTTGAGTTCAATACCCATGAAGCAGCAGAAAAAGTCCTACAGAGTTACAATGGCACTATGATGCCAAACGCAGAGCAACCGTTCCGCCTAAATTGGTCAGCCTTTAGCACGGGTGAAAAGCGTGCAGATGCTGGTGCTGGTTCGGGTTCAGGTTCTGGTTCTGGTTCTGATTTATCGATTTTTGTAGGAGATTTGGCCTCTGATGTTACCGATACAATGTTGCGTGACACATTCTCCAGTAGATATCCATCTGTTAAAGGTGCAAAAGTAGTAATAGATTCAAACACGGGTCGTTCAAAAGGCTATGGCTTTGTTAGATTTGATGACGAAAGTGAGAGGACTCGGGCCATGACTGAAATGAATGGCATATATTGTTCTAGCAGGGCTATGCGTATTGGTGTTGCTACTCCAAAGAAACCATCAGCAATGCAACAATATTCTTCACAAGGTACAAGATATTGTATCCTGTTTTGCTGCAAGTCATTTACTATATTGAGTATACAACATACCTAGTGTGATTCTTGTGGGTCGGGGGAGGGTGGGGTGTATGCAGACCTTACCCCTACACAAGGTAGAGAGATTGTTTCCAATATTTACTGTACTGAGTATACTGAATCAAATTACCATAATTTTCAGCAGTTGGTAATCCGTCAATTCATATTGAATGAACTGTTCTCCACAGGGTCATTCTTAATCTTTTTTTCCTACTATGTGGACATTACTATTCCAAGTATCTTTCACTTATTATCCATATATCTCAGTTTTACTGTTTTACTTTTTCCATTAACTCCGGAAGTTACTCAACTTGACCACTGATCAACGAGATAGGACATTTAATTTGGAGGCATTATGTTCTTTTTACCTGGCTGAACAATTTTGACCATCTTCTGGCAGTTAACTATGCCAGATATTTCTTACACGTGTTGCAATTTATGTTTGCTGTCAAATATTTGGATCTTATTCTTATATTTTCTGCTCGAGGTGTTAAACTGCTGACACTCTTTTGCAGCTGTAATATTAGCGGGTGGACATGCATCAAATGGTGCTGCAACCCAAACTTCCCAGTCTGATAATGATTTATCAAACACAACAGTGGGTGTTTCTCTCTCTTGTGGAAATTAGTCCTAGTTATTCAATTATCTCTCAAACATTTGATTTACTGTGTAGGTTTTTGTGGGAGGACTTGACTCTGATGTTACTGATGAAGAACTTAGGCAGTCATTTAGCCAGATTGGCAATGTGGTCTCTGTGAAAATACCAGCTGGAAAAGGATGTGGTTTTGTACAATTTTCGGACAGGTAATGTTCAATATTGCCAAACATGAAAGCGCTCACGACTCAGGAATAGTGGGGACAGATTGGTGAAGTCTTAGAGTTTCCTTTGTTTCGTCTGATTTGATAGAACCTACTAAACTATCAATGAGTTAGAATGGTTGGACCTTTTCGGTCAGTACTAGTGTAGTATTTTTGTTAGTGTTTGGTTTGGCTTTATTTGTGATACTTGAGAATCTGTAACCAGAGTTATCCGGGTAACATACTGATCATAACATATGAAACAAGATGTTTTACCCGTTAGCTAGCAACTGTATTTCTGAGAAAGAAGTAAAAGGTCTATGGACTCATTCATCTACCAGGGACTAGAGGTACACAGATTGATGAATTTTTTTATCTTGGTTACTAAATGTGAATTGTTTCAAAATGGAATATCTCTATATACTGATTTTCTTCTGTGATTGATTAAAAAGGAAAACATAAATTTTGAATCCAGAAGAACTCTTTCTTTGGGTTATGAAATGGCCTTGTAGTGTCATTTATAACCAACTTGAAATCACTAGAGGTAATCAACTAATCATATTATCAAACCTACCCAACAGTGGAAAAATGAACTTGCTGGGTGAACTCACTGATAAACTGAAGCGATTACACACATATATATCAATTGTTTGTTGTTACTACTGTTTCTGTGGAGGCAGGGGCCAAGCTAAGCTTGGCAAAGGGTGGTCAGTTGAACACCCTTCGCCAGAAAATTATACTGTGTATAAAGGTCAAATATTACTTTGTATACAGCAACAACAACAACAACATATCCGGTGTAGTCCAACCATATACTAATATGCTAACTCTATTGGTACTCAAGTTTTCAGCAATTCAGTTAGGAAAAGGCCGAAACATATTAAAAGCTCTCTTTATAAAAAAAAAATAAATTAAAAGTTCTAAATACTTTGTATACATATATATTAAATCTTGAACATTTTCGAGGTATTCTGTCTTCGTCACTGTATGGAGGTAGTCTTGAAGCTTTCAAATGTTAATGTTGCATAACCTACTTGCACCTTATGTTCCATAGGAGCACAGCAGAGGAAGCAATACAAAAATTAAATGGAGCAGTTATTGGAACTCAGACAGTTCGGCTTTCCTGGGGTCGAAATCCAGCAAACAAGCAGGTATGTACCAAAATGGTGAATGTGTTCTTAGAAAAGCTTTTTATTTAGATACTGAGTAGCTCATGCCAGCATCCATTTCCTGGAGTCCCCATGTTTGCTGTCAAAGTTTCCATATGTTCTGGACTTTGAGCAAAAATGAGAAGAACGGCAACAATGTTTCCCAGAAAATCCTACTAGTTTTCTGCTTTTTGTATGCTGATGATGAATCCCTTGCACTGTGGTCTACATGATATTTATTTACCTATCGGTTTGCAGGCATACATAATCAAACGAATAACTGTCACATCAACTACAAATATTTTTTGAAGAGGATATTAACAGACTTGGAATTTTAAGCAATTCACCTGATGCATTAAATTTTTAATGGTGTATCCAAATGAAATTGAAATTTATTTGGTGTCTTATCTTTCTCCATTGACTACATTGGATGTTATCTTTACATAATCTTACTGGTTCTGGAGGATGTTCTGTAAAATAATGTAGTGACTTAGCCATATTTCGACCCGGACCTTTTCTGGATGCCTCTAATAACCAACAAAGGGCAAGTGCTTTTCCTTGTTTGGATCCTATTCCATTGGGAACTTCATGAGTCGATCCACTTATATGTCTTGCTTTTACTGTTGTATCGGTAGTTACTCCAAATCAAGCAGTATTACTCTGGGTTTCCCACTATGATGTAATTGGAACATCTAGAGCTTAAGAGAGACATGGTTTATGCATCTTCCTTTGTGCTCTTTATTAATAGTTGACCTATATTTTTGGATTTTACATCTAGTTTTACCTGGAAAATGATTTTCCTTAGATCCTAGGGAACTCACTTTCCTCTAATCTTCGGAAAACATTTTCCTTAGGCCCCAAGTATCAAGAGAAAATAGTAAAACACTTTCTTCACACCAATCACATCCAATAGACTGCGGATTCCCGCTACACTTGGACTAGAGAACCCCCACACCATGTCGGGTCTCGTCATTCATTTTACTTCTCCATTTTTATCTCTAGTTTCCTTTTCCTGTTATTGTAGGTTATCCTTTTTGCGTAGTGTAAAGAATACAATTATAATATTTTGAAATAGAAAGCCTTCAGTTTACAGCGATTGATTTGATTATATCTAGTCTCACTTAAGTAATGGTTTATTTATCAAAAATTCTGTGAGAAAAATATAATTCCCTCCTTCCCAATTTATGTGATACAACTTCGATTGGACATAGAAATTAAGAAAAAGAACTTTTGAAACTTGTGGTCTAAATTAAGTCATACATATTTGTATAGCTATAGATAATCTCATTAAGAAGTAAAATAGAAGTTAAATTGATCCTGAATATAAAAAGGTATCATTATTTTGGAACAGACTAAAATGAAATGTACATCACATAAATTACGACAGGGAGAGTATAACCCGTTAAACACAAGAAAATATTTTGTGAAACAGCTCATGCACTAATCAAATACTAGAAAGTTAAGTTGGAAAACAATTTATTGTCCCAGAAAACATTTTTTGTAGAGAACATTTGCTGTAGAAAACATTTTATTATCCAACCAAATAGACCCTAGCGAAGCTTCTTCATAAGATATTTGCTATATATACAACTTATACTTGCTCGGTTTTTGCAGTTTAGAACTGACTCTGGTAGTCAATGGAACGGGGGTTATTATGGAAGGCAAAATTATGGTGGTTATGGGTATGGTGCATCGCAAAGTCAAGATTCCATGTATGCTGCTGGAGCAGCTTATGGGGCATCCTCTAATGGCTACGGGAATCACCAGCAACCAGTTAGCTGAACTATAGTCGAGTGTGCCATTTAGTTAGAGAGTTTGACAAATTTTTATTTTTGTTTTTAAAGTTTATTGTTGGGTGTGATTTAAATTAGACTTACAGGTTAATACTGGTGGATGAGGATTTGTGGCAGGATAGCTTTTATGCTTTGATGAGTGGTGAACTTGTTTTGTCTCATGTTCCCCTTTCCTTCTCTCTTGTCTGTCTCTGCTCAGCATTTTATCTTTGGTCGACTTCATAAAGTTATCATGGTATGATCAAGCGGTGAGTAATGGCAAAAAGAAAATCACGCTGTATTTTCCTCTGCACTAATGAACTGAATTGTGTGCATATACAAATAAGATAGGAACAGTGGTATGTAGATGGTCTTATCATTGAAGAGGTTGATCCATTAGGATTATGATTAGCATCAGCATATTCAGTATGATTTTAAAAGTGGGGTTTAGTTAGGGTAGAGGTAATAAGTGGGGTTTAGTTAGGGTCGAGGAAGATAGTATATACGTAGATTTTATTCATGTCTCGTAGAGATAGAGAGACTGTTTTTTCACATTTTGAATTACCATTAAAGATCTAACTTTCCACATGGGATTTGGTTGGTTATAGTTCTCTTTGGAGAGAACCAACTTTAGCGGCAGTTATACACCTCAATTGGGATAAACGAGAACAGAAATGGAGATTCAATTTGAGCTAGAAATTTTCTGCTATATCCAAAATCAAAAGGAAACAGTAATACCAAGCTAGCTAGACAAACGGTTGATTCTAATTTGACTTGTCAATAATACATCCATTGTCAACTTTCTGTAATCAGCATCACAACTAAAAAGAAAAACTTTAAGAGATGCTACTATTATTAGTTGTAGTAAATAAGTTTGGACCAAGTCTAAACAAATGTGACAACAGCACGTTTGTTACCGAAAACATGATTCCTCTAGTAATTTTGCTATATAAAGGAGGAGAATTCCACCCAATTTATACTCCTTTTAGCTAAAAAATTACCTAAAAAAGCATGAAGGTGAAGAAAGGGTGCAGATCATGTCTTCATTCTTTCGCTGCTGAGCTTCTTGGCCTTTGTTCAATCTGAATATATAGGACCACAAGTCAACAAGGCTTGAAAGAAGTTGATAAGATATCGGCATTGCCAGGCCAACCTCAAGTTAATTTTGCTCAATTTCTGGTTATGTGACCATTTGATCCCTCGGCTGGGCGAGCATTGTTCTATTATTTTGCTTTGTCTTGAGGATCCTTCAGACAAGCCTCTAGTACTCTGGATGGAGGTTGTTTCTTGCTTCAATGGATTTTATTTTTGAAAAATCAAATTATCATATTTTACGATTTTGTATAGTGAAATATACTATATACTATACAATTGTTATGTTGCCACCAGAATAAGGAACATAGAGTGACAGTATTATTTGTTTGAACAACAGGTCCAACTTGCACTTGCTCTTCTTTATGACTTGGGGCATTCACAGAAATTGGTCCATTCGGAATGAACAGGGGTGGTGAAACACTTTAAAACTCAATTAGTATGCGTGGAACAACATAGTGGCAAACATTCTCTTCTTAGAATCCCCAGTTGGCGTTGGATTTTCTTACTCTTATCACATCATTTAATAGACACCTATGCTTTCTTGATTTTATTGGTTGGGAAGGTTTCCAGAATATAAAAACATAAACTTGTACCTAGTTGGTGAAAGTTATTCTTCTGTTTTCAACAACAACAAAATCACTAAACCAGGCATTACACAGATCTCACATACGTTTTCATCACTAATTTTTGGGTCATCTCCGTATTTTTGGGTGGTCTTTAATTTTTGCCCATCAAAAATGCTCTTAACATGAAAATAAAAATCGCAAGGTAAGAATAAAATTTTGCAAAACACAAGTGTTTGCCTAAAGTTATGCCTTAAGGCATAAATTCGCACAGGTTATTGCCTTATGCTTGGTAGACATAAAATCATGTTATTGAACTTGTGGCTACTTCTGCCCATAAACACAAGTACAATAACATGAATTTTTACCTATAGGCACAAGTTTCCTGCTGAACTTGTGCCTAAAGGGGCAGGAGTTCATGCAATTGAGATTGTGCCTAAGCGGCAGAAGTTTAATTGCATGAACTTCTGCCCTTTAGGCACAATTTCAATAACATAAAATTATGCCTTGGGCTCAAGTTCAGCAGGGAACTTGTGCCGATAGGCAAAAGTTCATGCAATTGAACTTCTGTCCACTGAAGTTCGGTAGCATGAACTTATGCCTTCTAAGGCTAACCTATGTCTTGCGATTTTTTTTAAAAAAATATTTTTAAAAAATATTAGGGGTTTTTTGTCCCTTTTTATTACTTAAAACACTAAAGATCAAAAATTAAAGACCACCAATTTAAGGAGCAAAAATTAAAGACCACTCCAAAATAGAGACAATCAGCGCAAAAACTTGCTAATTTTTGCAATTTAACAATTAATGTAATATCTTGATCACATATCGGAAGTACAGACATTGACTATAAAACAAGAGAACTCGTGGGAAAATTTGATTATTTTTGGTGACACACTCTTATATCGGAGGAAATTCATGAAGGAATTGTTTCCACTTGCGACTTCTCTTAAGTGGATAATGAGACAGAGTGTGCAACAATTATGGATCAAGCAAAGGCTAGTTGAATTTTTTCTGCAAGTTTATCCGCTTTGAGAATAACTTCAGACGTTGAAGTTGAAAATTTGCGAATATTTTATCGAGGACTGTTTCAATGACTGCCATTAAAGTGTAAGTTGGAGCAGAGTAATACCAGCTGCTACCGTAAAGTATATCGAGGAATAACACTAAAAAATCTCGATAACAGACTTGTAATACTGGCGACTATTCCAAAAGAAGGACTGGAGATTGTGTAGTGAATCCTCCAAAGAGGAATCAGAGGGGTAGAAGCAGAAAAGACAGCTAAAGCCCAGTGAAACTTTTTGCAATGTATTTTCTTTCATTTTACGTAAAGTTGTAAATTAGAAATAAAAGAGATCTCCCATAACTTATGTATCACTTGGGTTATGAACCCTGTTAAAAAAATGAAATGAACTTGCATCTCCCAGATATCCATCGAATGAACATATTCCCACCGGCTTACTCAGATATTCTCACATACTTGAAAGTAAGCTAGAGTTATAAACACAAATAATTGTGCCCAAATAAAAATAAGACGTTCTCTTCATAAGCATCAAAATATAAGGAATCTCTTATATAGATCCATCACAACAATGGATAAGATCAAATGCTTTGATTTCCAACCTTTATTAAATTCATAAGTTAAAATTATCACCGGTAAAACCCTCCTAGTTGCTTTAAAATTTGAGCTTCAAAGAGTGCGGGAATTTTAAGTGCTCGAAGCAAAACAAATTACAGTGAAACTCGGAGGTTATAGAAATTCGAGTTGCTTTAAGATTCAAACTCCGAAGAACGTGAAAGAATAATCTAAGAGTTCGGAGTAAATTGAATTATGAAAAAAATTCGGGAATTAGGTAGCATATTGAGTGTAATACCTAGAAAGTGCCTAAGACTAGACTCGAGATTTGAAATGTGATCCGCAGAAAAGTTTAAAATTTTATTTAATGTAGAGCTAGTCAGGTTAGATGGTACGAGTTGTGGTACGATCCGTTGTGCGGAACTCTGTTCTTTCAGGGAAGGGTGTAAAATCAGTTTACCCAGGTATGTAGGGTCATGAATGAGAGTTTCCTTTCACTCTCATTCCCAAATCCCATCTCAAGTTCATGAATTCAAGTGTATGATTCTATAGGGTCTTAACCCTTTATGAAATTCTCTATGTTTAATTCACGGGTCAATTCCCTTCATGTTTCAAATGATGTTTTAAGATTTTTGGGAAGAATTACACCTATTTTGATTACAATTTTTAAGAATATGATGCTCAATTATGCAAGTTTCATGAAAAGTTGAGTTTATGATTTATGCTTTCAAGTATGATGAAATATCTAGCATGTAGAATATTTACAAATTACCTATGAATATATTTATGGTTTCACTTATGATGTTTATTTTATGCAAGCATGATGTTAAGATTTGGGCAAGCCCATTCAAGTTAAGCATGATTTCATGATTTAGCCAAGGCTAATAAGTTTAGTTATCTCAAGTTTTGGAGTCAAGACTCCCTGTATGTTAAGATTTAAGTTATGTTTCGATATATGATTATATGAGTATTATATATGTTTTGAGAGTAGTGTCTAGTACCAAGTAGGCTAGGGGTTCCAAGGTTTCCCAGTCTCATGAACTACGCGCAAATATAGGTATACTTTGGGCCTCTCAAGAGAGCGTTTCCCCGGCATAAAGACACGCCGTGATATCATACTTTACTTAATCCTTCACCCTATAAAGGCTTAGGACAGCCCTCCTCCACGTGGGCAAGACGTGGGATCATAATGCACTCATACATGATGGTTGTCGGTTAAGATGAGTCTCTCATTGTTCCTCATGATTTTAGTAATGTGTGTACTATAAAATATTATATCACATTTTCAACAGGTTTTATTCAAATATCAGTTTATGAGCTTTTACCTATGATTTTAGATATGGCAAGCCATATATACTTATTTCAGTTATGTCTATTCATGTTTTCAAATATCAGGATACAGTCTTTACTCTCTGAATCTTATGATATTATCATTTAGATATGCATGATTTCAGTTTTACTTACTTTGCATACTCAGTATATTTCAAGCACTGACCGCATAATCTATGTTGTATCGTTTCATGATACATGCTCATACATTTAGACTCAGTCTTCAGAGTTTATCCCAGACAGTGTTTTTGGTGAGTCCTCATCCTTTGAGGATCTTCAGTTAGTCGAGTTTTATCATTTTCAGTTTCAGACTTGTACTGAGCTAGTTGGGTGTTGTCCCATCAGCTCGTCAGTATGTTAGAGGCTTTTCAGATATAGTTTGTATATCCAGCTTCGGATTCAGTGTTTGAGATTTCCGTTGGTTAAATGTTTACTATTCAGACGCTAATTCAAAATTTAGTCTTCGCTTTATTTATGTTGAACTTTAGTTTTCGTGTTCATGCCATGGGTCGACTTGGAGCTATTTATGGTTTTAGGTTCTATGTCTAGATCCAGGCCTATGTTTGGGTTATGACAAACTTGGTATTAGAGAAAAGGTTAAGGGTGTCCTAAGGTGTCTGAAAACTGCGTAAAATAGAGTCTTTTTCATGGATGTGAAGAGCGCCACATTTATGATGAAGAGGCTACGAAATGCTTTAGAAAATTTTCCTTCTTTTCATGATCTATGTCGTGCGATGAAGTATCTCTCTATCCTTCTAACATGTGTTGTACGTGTTTGCAGAATCATGCCTACTCACCGAGTTAACGGAAGAAGGAATGACAACAAAAATGAAAATAGCCATGAGAATGGCAATGGAGATGGGCACCAGCAGGTCCTACTAGCCCCAACAGATTATGTGCCCGAGCAAGTCTCTCATACTGAGTCTAGGGAAGCTTTTCAGATGTTGGCCCAAGCCTTGACCGCTCAGGTTAACCAGTAGGCAATGGCCCATGTCCTGCAGAATGGGAGCGCAACGGAAGCTCGAGTTTGGAATTTCCTCAAGATGAATCCCTCGGAGTTCCTTGGGTCGAGAGTGGATGAGGACCCACATGAGTTTTTGAATGAGATACATAAGATCACCCAAATTATGGGGGTTACGAGAAAAGAGACCGCAGACTTAACCTCCTATCAACTGAAGGGGGTTGCTTATATTTGGTACCATCAGTGAAGAGACGGTAGAGTAGTGGACGCAGTTCCTGTGAGTTGGGATGAGTTCATGATAGCTTTCTTAGATAGATTCTTCCATATGAAGTTGAGGGAGGCAAAGGTGGCGGAGTTCGTCAATTTGAAGCAAAATGATATTGTCACGCCCCGCCTTGGGGGGTATGACTGGCACCTGGTGCCCTATTAGGACCTGGACTGCTAAATTACTGAGCCTAAGCACCTCTGGTGCCTGACTAGCTCTATCTCAGATTCCTGGAATCAACGGGCTATATAATGGCTGTAAATACAGCCTCCGACCGACTGGGCCTATAGCCACCTGTCCTGTAACATTAGCTAACCAGAATCCTACTCTTATAGGGAAAACGAGCCGACAAGGCCACCATGTTGACTAGTTATCTGTAACTCAACATAATGGATACTGTATATCTACGTGACCGGCAAGGTCACCACTACTATCAGAATATGGCCCCACACGACCAACACAAACAACAATACTAAACAGCTAAACAAACGCACGGCCTCACACAACCGGCACCACTAACCACAGGGAGATATATATATATACAATCTGCAAGCCTCTATGAATACTGATAAAATAATCGGGACAGGGCCCCGACCTATCCATAC
>JACEIK010003255.1:11881-21989 GCA_018107945.1 Datura stramonium | reverse complement strand
TTGCTATTTCTCGAAAGTCCAGAAGGGAGAAATACTTACTTTAGGGCTAGGAGTATATTGACACTAATTTGGAGCAATTCCACTTACCTTAGCTCGGTAGGACGACGGTACGTCAGTCGAATTTCACGAAACTAACTCCGTAGGAATGCTCTCGGTAGCTTAATACTTCACTACCCAAGATTAATTCGAGTTTGGACCGCGTTTAATAGCGTAAACGGATGGAATTTCAAAGAAATCCCTCGTGCCCCCCCGTTTTCTGTTTACTCTCTGGAAATTATGAATTAAAATGATACAAAACCGAAGTTGAGGGCTTATATATAATTGGGACCTATAAGTCGCATTCCTGGAATGCGATTTATAAGTCGCATTTTGCCTTGCGACGCGCCGACTTGACGCTTGTCCGATCTCTCCCCGGGCCTTTTTCTAGCATGTATGACATTCTAAAACTCTTAACCAACATGCGAATAGGCCATCTACATGTCGAGAACTTTACGGGGTGTAACAGATATGATGGTTCAAGAGTACACCTTGAAGTTTATCCGGATGGCCAAGTATGCGCAGGAGATGGTGGCAGATTAGAGGGCCCGAATGAACATATTTGTGTATGGAGTGTCTGAATCACTGGTCAAGGAATGTAGGACGATGATGTTGAATAGTGACTTAGACTTCTCTCTATTGTTCATATACACCTAGCAGATAGCGGAGGATTAGATTGAAAGATAAGGAGAGAGAGGCTAAGAGGGCCATGATGAGCAGTATTGAGTTTTCCCAGTGGCGGGCATCGTCAGCAGTCTCATCAGAGACCATCAGCTCCAGCGTCTTCATCAGCCAGCGTGCCATCCAGGTCTAGGTGTGATCCGAGGGGACGGGCATCAGGCTCCAAAGGTCAGGGGAGCAGGTCAAGAGAGCCTAGCCTTCTAGTTTGCAGCAAGTGTGGCAGGAAGCACCCTGGGGAGTGCTTATCAGGTTCAGGGCATGTTTCGGGTGCGGGAGGCCCGACCACATGCTTAGAGACTGCCCTTCATCCAGACAGGGCCATGGTAGAGGTCGAGACCGAACCACCTATTCAACAGCTCCACTAGTACACTCAACTCAGTAGAGTGCATCCACTAGTGTAGGTGGTGGTCAGCGTCAAAATAGGTTTTATGCCCTCTCGTCCCTTCAGGAGCAAGAGGTCTCTCCAAATGTGGTCACTGGTATGTTACGAGTATTTCATCTTGATGTTTATGCATTATTAGATCCAGGGGCTATTTTATCTTTTATGATTCCCTATGTTGCTAGTAGTTTTGGAGTCAGTCTAGAAATCTTATCAGAACCCTTCTCAGTCTCTACTCCAATCAATGACTTAGTTATAGCTCGACGGGTATACAAAAATTTTCCTGTCTCAGTCCTTCAAAAAGTCACCTCAGCAAATTTAGTAGCGTTAGACATGACTGATTTTGATGTTATCTTTGACATGGATTGGCTACATGCATGTTATGCCTCAGTAAATTGTCGAACCCGTGTGGTAGCGTTTCAGTTTCTGGGTGAGCTAGTCCTAGAATGGAAGGGTAGTTCAGTTGTGCCTATAGGTCACTTTATTTCTTACCTTAAGGCCAGAAAGATGATTTTTAAGGGTTGTGTTTACCATCTGGTTTAGGTTAAAGATTCTAAGTTTGAGATCTCAACTCTCCAGTTAGTTCCTATAGTGTGTGAGTATCCATAGGTTCTCCCAAACGATCAAGAGTCCCTCCCGAGCGGGAGATTGACTTTGGTATTGACCTTCTTCCCGATACGCAACCTATATCTATTCCTCCTTACAGAATGAATCCAGTTGAGCTAAGGGAGTTGAAAGTACAGTTGAAGGATCCCCTAGATAAGGGTTTCATCAGACCTAGCAAATCCCTGCCAGTTCTCTTTGTTCGGAAGAAGGATGGATCCCTTCGTATGTGCATTGACTACCGACAGTTGAAAAAAGTTACAATCAAGAACAAGTATCCCCTCCCCAAAATTGATGACTTGTTTCACTAACTTTATGGTGTCAAGTGTTTCTCTAAGATAGACCTTAGATCAAAATATGATCAGCTCAGAGTTAAGGAGAGTGACATTCCAAAGACAGCCTTCAGGACTCGGTATGGTCACTATGAGTTTGTAGTTATGTTTTTTGGACTAATGAATGCTCATACAACTTTTAAAAATTTTATGAACATGGTGTTCAAGACATATTTGAACATGTTCGTGATTGTGTTCATAAATGACATTCTCATATATTCTCGGAGCGAGGAGGAGCATGACGCTCATTTGAGAATTGTGCTACAGACTCTTAAGGATCGCCGGTTGTTTGATAAATTCAGCAACTACGAGTTCTGGCTGAACTCAGTAGCATTTTTAGGCCATGTGGTGTCAAGTAAGGGTGTACAAGTGGACTCTCAAAAGATTGAAACTATGAAGAATTGGCCTAGACAAGTTAGTCCTTCGGATATTAGGAGTTCTTGGGTTTAGCTGGCTACTACAGAAGGTTTGTTGAGAGATTTCCTCCATTACAGAACTGTTGACTAATTTGACCCAGAAGAAAGTTAAATTTTAGTGGTCGGATGCCTGTGAGAAGAGTTTCAAGAGCTAAAGACCTGACTCACTTTAGCCGTAGTATAGACCCTACCTGAGGGTACTGATGGATTTGTAGTATATTGTTATGCCTCTAGGGTTGGTCTTGGTTGTGTATTGATACAACATGGAAAGGTCATTGCCTATACCTCTAGATAGCTTAAGACTCATGAGAGGAATTACCCGATTCATGATTTAGAGTTGGCAACGGTAATTTTTGCATTGAAGATTTGGAGACACTATTTATATGGGATCCATGTGGATGTGTTTACATACCATAAGAGCCTACAGTATGTGTTTACTCAGAAGGACCTGAATTTGCGACAAAGGAGATGGTTAGAGCTTCTATAAAACTATGACATGAGTGTCCTTTATCATCCGGGAAAGACCAATGTGGTGGCAGATGCTCTTAGTAGACTTTCTATGGAGAGTGTCTCTCATTTAAATGAGGAAAGAAAAGAGTTGGTGAAGGATGTGCACTGGCTTACACAATTAGGAGTTCGTCTTGTTGACTTGATGAATGGTGGTGTCCTTGTTCAGAATGACTCAGAATATTCTTTGGTGACTGAGGCCAAGACTAGACAAGATGAGGATACTATCTTGGTAAAGTTGAAGGAAACGGTTCAGAATCAGAAGGTAGAGGTCTTCTCCCAAGGGGGAGATAGTTTACTTCGATATCAGGGTCATTTGTGTGTTCTAGATGTTGATGATTTGAGAGAGCGAATGTTGAATGAGGCTTATGGTTCCCAATATTCTATATATCAGGTGCCACCAAGATGTACTGTGACCTACAGAAAGTTTATTGGTGAAATGGCAGGAAGAAGGACATAGCGGAGTTTATGGCTAAGTGTCCGAATTGTCAACAAGTGAAGGTGGAGCATCAAAGACCAGGAGGTGTGCTACAAGACATCAGTATCCCCACTTTAAAGTAGGAAGAGATCAATATGGACTTCATCACAGGGTTTCCTCGTACACGTCGATAGTATAACTTTATTTGTGTGGTTGTAGACAGGTTGACTAAAGCAGCTCATTTTCTACCGATCAAAACTACCAATTTAGTCGAGGATTATACTAGATTGTACATTCGGGAGTTAGTTCAGTTGCATAGAGTCCCCTTGTCCATCATATTAGATAGAGGTACTAAGTACTTCGCAGTTTTAGAGATTGTTTCAGAAGGGACTTGGTACTCAGTTCAAGCTTAACATAGCTTTTCACCCATAGATGGATGGTCAAGCCGAGCGAACTATTCAGACTCTCGAGGATATGCTGAGGGAATGTGTGATTGACTTCAAAGGTAGTTGGGATGATCATATACCTCTTATCGAGTTTGCTTATAACAATAACTATCACTCCAACATCCAGATGGCCTCGTTTGAGGCTCTTTATTGGTGAATGTGTAGATCTCCTATTGGTTGGTTTGAAGTAGGTGAAGCTAGGTTGATAGGGCCAAATTCAGTTCATAAGGCTATGGAGAAAGTTCAACTTATAAGGGAGAGGCTGAACAGCTCAAAGTCATCAAAAATCCTATGCATATGTGAGGAGGAGATAACTCGAATTTGAAGTTGTTGATTGGGTGTTTTTGAAAGTGTCTCCCATGAAGGGGGTGATGAGGTTCGGAAAGAAAGAGAAGCTTAGTCCCCGATATGTTAGCCCGTACAGAATTGTGAGACATGTTGGCAAGGTGGCCTGTGAGAAGGAGTTGCCAATGGAGTTAACTTCAGTACACTCAGTTTTTCATGTATCGCTCTTAAAGAAGTGCATTAGTGATCTTGCATTGGTTGTTCTGGTAGAGAGCATTGGTGTGAAGTATAGCCTTAGCTATGAAGAGGTTTCAGTTGAAATCCTTGATCGTCAGGTTCTGAAGTTGAGGAACAAAAAAGTAGCTTCGTAAAGGTTCTGCGGAGAAATCAGCTTTTTGAGGGAGCTACGTGGGAAGTCGAAGCAGATATGATAGCTAAATACCAACATCTTTTTCCTTCTGGCTCAATTCAAGCTTGAGGTACCAGTTTCCTCCTTAGTACTCTATTCAGTTTTATGACTAGTTCATGTCCCCCAGTTTCTTTTATGTTAGAGCATGTATGTGTGATTCATGAGTTCAGTTCAGTCGTGTGTCAGTCAGGAGTCAGTCACTCCATCAATTCTCATCTTCAGATGTTCAGTATTTGGGATTTTAGTTCTTTCCCTAGCTTTTTAGTATGCTTAGTCTATATTCGAGGAGGAATGTTCCCAAAGGGAGATATTGTAATACCCGAAAAGTGCCTGAGACTAGACTCAGAATTTGAAATGTGATCTGCAGAAAAGTTTAGAAATTTGTCTCCTAATGACTCGTGATACGATTCGTAGGAATGATCAACGGGTTGTAGGATGGAGCCATTGTTTAATGTAGAGCTAGTCAGGTTAGAGGGTACGAGTTGTGGTACGATCTGTTATAGGGAACCAGGGGTCGTTGGTAGGCGATCGTTGGAAATGGGAGGAGTCGAACTAGTAAGCTATGGGAGCAATCCACGAGTCGTAGGTTGGAGATAGACTCGTGGTCAGGAGTCGTGGCTGGTAAGGTGGGTTTTCAGGTAATGATCAGACGATTGAAAGTATGACTCGTAGGAAGAACCTACAAGCCATTGGTTGTGCCCGTGGAAAAACTTCAGAAAGTTGTGGTCTGTAGACTTGGATAGAACAGGAGGAAACAATGGACTGTGGGTGCTTGGTACGATCCGTGGTAACTGGCAATACTCTATTTTTTAGAAATTGTCCTAAACTACGTTGTTTTGAGCTCAATTTGGAGGATTTTAAGAGGGTTTAACCTATTCTAACCTATTCCCTCCCTATGCATGCAAGTTTAGAGAATCCCAGAGGAGATCAAGTCTAGAATTCTTCAAGTTCTTCCCAAAATCTCTTGGGCTTTCAATGAAGGGTGTAAGATCAGTTTACCCAGGTATGTAAGGTCATGAATGAGAGTTTCCTTTCACCCTCATACCCAAATCCCATCTCAATTTCATGAATTCAAGTTATGATACTATGAGGTCTTAATCCATTTTATGAAATTCTCTATGTTTAATTCATGGGTCAATTTCCTTCATGTTCCAAATGATGTTTTAAGATTCATGGGCAGATTTTACACCTATTTTTATAACAATCATGATTTCAATTTTTAAGAATATGATGCCTAATTATGCAAGTTTCATGAAAAGTCGGGTTTATGATTTATCCTTCCAAGTATGATGAAATATCTAACATGTACAAATGTTTATAAATTACCTATGAATATATTTATGATTTTACTTATGACATCTATTTCATGCAAGCATGATGTTAAGATTTGGGCAAACCCATTCAAGTTAAGTATGATTTCATGATTTAGCCAAGGCTAATAAGTCCAGTTATCTTAAGTTTTGGAGTCAAGACTCCCTATATGTTAAGATTTAAGTTACGTTTTGATATATGATTATATGAGCATTATATATATTTTGGGAGTAGCGTCTAGCACCGAGTAGTCTAGGGGTTCCAAGGTTCCCTAGTCTCATGACCTACGCGCCAACGTAGGTATACTTTGGGGCCTCTCAAGAGAGCATTTTCCCTTCCAAGGGCACACCGTGATATCACACCTTACTTAATCCTTTGACCTAGAAAAGCTTAGGATGACCCTCCTCTACGTAGGCAAGATGTGGGATGATCATGTGCTCATACATGGTGGTTGTCGATTAAGACGAGTGTCCCATTGATCCTCATAATTTTAGTAATGCATGTACTATAAAATATTATATCATGTTTTCAGAAGGTTTGATCCAAGAATCAGTTTATGATCTTTTACCTATGATTTCATATATGACAAGCCATATCTACTTATTTCAGTTATGCCTATTCATGTTTTCAGATATCAACATACAACCTTTACTCTCTGAATCTTATGATATTATGATTTAAGATATGCATGATTTCAGTTTTACTTATCCCGTTTTACTTACTTTGCATACTCGGTACATTCCAAATACTGACTGCATACTCTATGTTGTATCATTTCATGATACAGGCTCAGACGTTTAGACTTAGTCTCACCGCTAGCCAGTCTTCAGAGTTTATCCCAGACAATGTTGTTGGTGAGTCCTCATCCTTCGATCGACCTTCAATTAGTCGAGTTTTGTCATTTTTAGTTTCAGACTTGTAGTGAGCTAGTTGGGGTATTGTCCCATTAGCTTGTCAGTATGTTAGAGGCTTTTCAGACATAGTTTGTATATCCAGCTTCGGATTCAGTATTTAAGATTTCAATTGGTTAAATGTTTTACTATTTAGACTTCCGCTAATTTAGAATTTAGTCTTCTGCTTTATTTATATTGAGTTTTAGTTTTCATGTTCATGCCATGTGTCGACTTGGACATTTATGATTTTAGGTTCCGTGTCTAGATCTGGACCTATGTTCGGATTGTAACAAGTATTACAGTTCTCAAACTCCAGTAGAGGTTTTATAGACCAGTGTTGTATTGTCATGTATGTATATATGCTATGTCAGTTAGGGGTGTTCGCGGGTTGGTGAAAAACCAAATCAAACTGCAATGCAAACCAAACCAATTTAAAAAAATCGATATTTGATTTGGATTGGTTTAAAATTTTAAAAACCAATGATATTTGATTTGATTTTGATTTTACTAAAAGAGATTGAAGAAATAACCAAATTGAACCGATAAATTTTATAGTTATTTGAATATATGATATTAGTTTTTCATAAATAATTATACATAATTTATACCTTTTAATTATTAATTTAGTTTTAGTATACTTATTTCACATGAACCACAATACTTTTAAATTCTATTTCTTAAAAAATTATGTACAAACTAAACATTCTAAGTCTAATTATCTATATGTGGTGGTGTATTACCGATTTTTAATTTTCTTTGCTAAGACATCCATCTATTGTTCAATTGTTTACCCCTTTGATTTTTGAAGGGTTGACCATTCTATTTAAAGTTGTATATTATTTATATGTGGATATTAAACATGTGAAATGGAAGAACCTTTACTGTTATGCAACTTAAACATGCTAAAACTTTGGAATAATATTTAAAAAAATTAAAAAATTCAGATACATTCATCTTGTGATAGTAGAGAAAATTTGTTAATTGATAATGTTCATTTGAAATAGTTATCTCATGTCTTTGTTGTTTTACTATAATCTATTTATTGTTAGCTAGTTATAAATCGAAAAATCGAACCAAACCAACAAGAACCAAACCGATGATTTTTATTTTATTTGGTTTGATTTGATTTTAGAAATTTAAAAATAGACTAAATTGATTTGATTTTAATTTTGATCAAAAATCGATCCAAACCGAACTATGAACACCCCTAATGTCAGTACTCATGTTTCAGTTGAGCTTATCATCAATCATATGTTTTAGGCCATGTGGCCCTTTCATGTATATATTACTTCATTTTATGAAAACATATCAGTATGCCATGTTTCCTATGTTTCTAGGTTATGACATGTTATATGATTCAGATAGTGATAGTCCGCTCGATCAAGTTAAGACGTCGAGTATATAACATCTCGTGTTATCGAATTAGGTTTGAATTTATTAAATGGTTGTGGTATGATGGTGAAATAAATATGTTACCTTTACAACAAATTATTTTTTGAAATTGATTTGTGGAGTAAAGATTTTTCTAAGTCCAAAACAAGTTGAAAAGTGCAAGAAATATTAGAATTTCAATTGAATTTACATAAGGTCTTCATTCGAGCGCATATGATACCTAATTGGTTGGGAATCTTGAAGAGCCTATTAAAGAAAGTTGTTGCCCTTTGAAATATCTTTACAATCATATAAATATCAGGTCAATCCGAGTTGTGAACAAAAGGTTATGGGCGATTTACTAAATGCTTTACGGGGGCTGTAAATATGATATACGGATCATATATCAAATATACGGCTGTATATTGGACCGTAATTGGGAAGTCAAAATGCCAACCTACTGGAATCAACTTATGGAGTTGATATACGTGCCATATGTCAAATGTAAGTCCTGTATGTGGCGGCGCACATGACATACGGATTATATAGCAGGTATACAAATCATATATTATCCATACATTTGGTGTATATAGAGTGTATACTAGTATTTATTTGAGGCATTTACACCTCCATAGTTGACATATGGACCGTAGGCCAAAATTACGGTCCATATGTGGCGTTCGTAGGTCAAAATATTTCAAAAAATCTATATAGACCTATTTTGGTTGAATTTTTTATTTTACTTCATTTTTGGCCAACTACTGAGAGAGAAAACACCCAAGAACTTCCTTTAATTATATAAAATGAGTTCCTAATCAATTTTCATGATTATTATATCAAATTAAGAAGGATTAATGCTAGAATCATTGTTCTAATCCTTAAATTTCAAGAATCGAATTCAAGAGTGATTGAAGAAAATTTTTGGGGAATCTTAACAAGGTAAGTCTGTTGATTAATCATTGTAATTAAAGGATTAATTAAGGTTCATGTGGCATATTGAAAGGCGTTATCAAAAATGGGTGATTTTTAGATTGGTCATAAACATGAATTTTACCCTAGAACCCTAGTTTATCAAAGAGGATGAAAATTCATGAGATTTGATCAAAGTTCTAAACTTTATCATCGAAATTAATTGTAGAGTCATTGTTGGACATTGTTGAAAATCTTTAGAGCTTTTTTAGGGAAATTTGAGGTATGTCTCTTTTTGAACATATTTTAACTAAAAAGAGGTTTTGAATAATACTTTATGCGCGTGTGGGACAAGCTCACATTGAGTCTTCATATTTTTATTTATATTATGATATATATATGAAAACATGTCTTTCCCTATGAATGAGATTTGTTGATGAATGAGATTTGTTGAATTGCAATTAAAGTAATGATTTTTGATAATATTTTTGCTCTATGAATGACTTACCGATTTGAAACATGATTTAATGATTAAATATAGTTTCTAAACTTGAGTAAAGATTTTTATATACCTCTATTTCTGAGATGATGATTTTGAAAGATTTTTAGCTAATGTGCGATAATTTCTATTATTTGTGTTTGGGCCTGTATGAGCAAGTTGTGTTATTCCAAAGGATGAATAACCATTATAGATCCTAACGAAAGAAATTGCTACATCAGTCTAGAAGATGATTGACCTTCGAGGGACGATATTCCCCCAATGAAACAATTGAGGTGTCAGTCCAGAGGACGATCGACCTCGAAGAAATGATGTTCCTCGATGAAATACTTTGAAAAATGAAATCCTACTTATGGGTCTCTTATTTTCTTCTTGTTTGGTTTGCCCCTAAGTTGGCATGTATTTACTTTCTGATTTGCTTTCTACTGGAGAAATAATAAGATGTTTATTGATTTTGGCCTTGAACAGTCTGACATGATTTTTGAACAAAATGACTTGAAGCTTATTAGATTTTCTTCACTAACGATTTTGCTAAGTTTCATGATTTACTCTATCATTGAATTTGAATTATTTCATTACAACTATTTTATATTAATTATTATAATTATCATGA
>JACEIK010003254.1:144853-173229 GCA_018107945.1 Datura stramonium | reverse complement strand
GTCTTTCCTCGGGCCTTTTTCTAGCATGTATGGCATTCTAAAACTCTTAACCAACATGCGAATAGGCCATCTAAATGTCAAGAATTTACGGGGTGTAACACTTTTCCTCCAAACTTCCCAAATCTCCCCCGGCCTCCCCATGAGTCACCTGGAGACTCGTGGGCTGTCCTCATGAGTCGTCAAATGACTCGTTCTGTTCCTGCAACACCAGTTTTACATTTTCCCTATTTTGACTCCCGGGTCTGACCCTTGGGTTCCCGGGGTATTACAATATCTCCCCCTTGGGAATATTCATCCTCGAATGTTAGAAACACACTGAAAACTTCAGAAACATGCAATAATCATATTCAAATCCTGATTATTTAAATCAAGAACTAATAGAATTACTACCTCCGAAAAGAACTATATAGCTAAACTGAATTCAAACATCACATATACTCTATCATATCATAAGTCAAACTTGTGCACACGAACTGAATATGGAAACTGATTAGAGAATTAGGACAAAAATTGATACCTCAAACTGAAGCTGAGCCGGTAGGGAACATGTGAAGGTATTTAGCCATCATAGCCGCTTCGGCTTCCCACGTAACTCCCTCAACATGCTGATTTCTCCATAACACCTTTACCGAAGCTACTTCTTTGTTCCTCAGCCTTCGAACCTAACGATCCAAGATTGTAACTGGAATTTCGTCATAACCTAGGCTATCTCTCACACCAACACTTTCCACCGGGACAACTAAAGATGGATCACCCAAGCACTTTTTCAAGAGTGATACATGAAAGAAAGGATGAACTAAAGATAACTCTGATGGCAAGTCCAACTCATACGCTACCTTACCAACTCTTCTCATAACCTGGTAGGGACCAACATAGCGGGGACTTAGCTTTCCTTTCTTCCCAAAACGCATGACTCCCTTCATGGGCGATACCTTCAGAAATACCAATCGTCCACCTCGAACTCCAACTCTCTCCTTCTCACATCAGCATATGACTTTTGACGACTCTGAGCGGTTTTCAACCTGTCCCTTATCAACTGAACCTTCACCATAGCCTCATGAACTGAATCAGGTCCTATCATAGCTGCCTCACAAACCTATAACCATCCGATGGACGATCTATAGCTCCGCCCGTAAAGAGCCTCAAACGGTGCCATCTGGATGCTGGAGTGATAGCTGTTATTATAAGCAAACTCGATCAAGGGAACGTGATCATCCCAACTACCTTTAAAGTCCATCACACAAGCTCTCAACATGTTTTTGAGAGTATGGATTGTCCGTTCCACCCGACCATTCATTTGCGGATGAAATGTTGCGCTGAGTTTAACCTGAGTCCCAAGACCTTTCTGAAAAGACCGCCAAAACTGAGGTAAACTTAGTACCTCAGTCAGAGATAATAGACAAGGGCACTCCATATAATCGCACCTACTCCCGGATATATAGTTTGGCATAATCATCCACTGAATCTGTGGTTTTGATTGGTAGAAAGTGTGCATCCTTGTTCAACCTGTCTACCACCACCCAAATACAATTGTAGTGTCGGTGAGTACGAGGTAAGTCTATAATGAAATCCATATTAATCTCTTCCCACTTCCAAATAGGAACACTAATATCCTGAAATACGCCTCCCAGACTCGACTTTCACTTGCTGACTGTTCGGGCACTTGGCTACGAATTCTGCAATATCCTTCTTCATGCCGTCCCACCAATATATTTCCCGCAAATCATGATACAGCTTGGTGGCACCCAGATGGATAGAATATCTGTATCCATGTTCCTCATACAATATTCGGTCCCTCAAATTGTTAATATCTGGAACACATAGTTGGTCCTGGTACCGCAACACCCCATCTCCCCCTTGGGAGAATACCTCTACCTTATGATTTCAAACGACTTCCTTCAGCTTTACCAAAATTAGAGTCTCATCTTGTCTGGCTTTCACATCCGTCACCAAGGACGATTCTAATCCGTTTTGCACAACAACGCCGCCATCAGTCGAGTCGACCAATCTAAATCCCAACCTCGCAAGTCGATAGACATCTTTCACCAACTCCCTCTTTCCCTCATCCACGTGGGCCACACTCTCCATAGAGAGCCTACTAAGTGCATCCGCTACCACATTAGCCTTACCTGAGTGGTAAAGGACAGTCATGTCGTAGTCCTTTAGTAGCTCCAACCACCTCCTTTGCCGAAGATTGAGATCTTTCTGCGTGAACACATATCGCAAGCTCTTGTGATCTGTAAATACATCTACGTGGACCCCATACAAGTAATGCCGCCATATCTTCAATGCAAACACCACTGCAGCCAACTCAAGATCATTGGTCGGGTAATTCTTCTCGTGGACTTTCCATTGTCTTGAGGCATATGCTATCACTTTTCCATGCTGCATCAACACACACCCAAGTCCAATTCTTGAAGCATCACAATACACCACAAAACCATCAGTACCCTCGGGTAGGGTCAATACTGGTGCTGAAGTGAGTTGAGTCTTCAACTCTTGGAAGCTTTTCTCACAAGACTCTAACCATTGGAACTTTACCTTCTTCTGAGTCAACTTTGTCAAAGGTGCTGCAATAGATGGAAATCCCTCAATAAATCTCTGATAGTAACCCGGTAAGCCCAAAAAGCTCCTGATATCTGATGGGTTCATCGGTCTGGGCCAATTCTTTACCGCCTCAATTTTTTGAGAATCTACCTTTATGCCCTCAATTGATACCACATGGCCCAAGAAGCCACGGAGTTCAACCAAAACTCACATTTGTTGAACTTTGCATACAACTGATGATCCTTGAGGGTCTAAAACGCTACTCTCAAGTGAGCGGCATGCTCCTTCCCGCTTCGAGAGTATATAAGGATATCATCGATGAAAACAATCACTAACATGTCCAAATATGCCTTGAACACCCTGTTCATATATCCATTAAAGATGTAGGGGCATTGGTTAGTCCAAAATACATAACAACAAATTCATAGTGACCATACCGAGTCGTGAAAGTGGTTTTGGGGATGTCACTCTCCCGAACCCTAAGCTGGTGATACCTGGACCTGAGATCAATCTTAGAGAAAGACTTGCAACCCTGAAGCTGGTCAAACAAATCATCGATCCTGGGTAAAGGTACCTATTCTTAACGGTGACCTTGTTCAACTTCTGATAGTCAATGCATATCCGAAGCGAACCATCCTTCTTCCGGACAAATAACACTGGTGCACCCCATAGAGACTTACTCGGCCTAATAAAGCCCTTATCTAACAGGTCCTTCAACTCTTTTAGCTCGGCTGGAGCCATTCTATAGGGTGGAATAGATATAATCTTCGTGTCGGGAAGAAGATCTATACCAGAATCAATCTCCCGTTCGGGAGGGACACCTGGCAAATCATCAGGAAAGATCTCTGGATACTCACGTACTACTTGAACTGACTAGATAGTTGGGGTTTTGGACTCGACATCCTTAACCCTAACTAGATGGTACATGCAACCCTTAGAAATCATCTTCTTGGCCTTAAGGTAGGAAATGCATCGACCTATAGGCACAACTGAACTACCCTTCCATTCTAAGACTGACTCACCCAAAAATTTGAACTCTACTGCTCGGGTTCTACAATTAACTGAAGCATAACATGCAAATAGCCAATCCATGCCGAGAATAACATCGAAAACGGTCATGGCTAACTCTATCAAGTCTACTGGGGTGACCTTATGAAGGACTGAGACTATTCAACCTCTATACACCCGTCTAGCTATAACTGAGTCACCTACTGGAGTGGAAACTGAGAAGGGTTCTAACAAGACATCGACACTGACTCCGAAGCTACTGGCCACATATGGTGTCACAAAAGACAAGGTAGGCCCCGGATCTAACAAAGCATATACATCAATATGGAAGACTCGCAACATACCCATGACCACATCTGGGGAGACCTCCCGCTCCTAATGGGAAGCTAAAGCATAGAATCTGTTCTAGCACTGACCGCCAGCTGTGCTAGTAGATGCCCCCTGATGTGATGAGTGTGGGGGAGGGGCTTCTGAACTAGAAGTTGGGCCTCGACCCCCAACCTAATCTTGCCTTGAAGTTGGACAAGCTCGAAGCATGTGTCCAGGCTTCCCACATTCAAAACAAGCACCTGAACCTGCCAAGCACTGGCCTGTGTGCCCCCAACCACATCTGTGACAAGCTGGAATACTAAAATCTAGGGGTCTGCTGCTCTGACCCCTCAATCCTGACACCCACCCTCTGTGATCATGTCTGGTCATGGATGGAACACTCAATGCCGAAGATGCCGAGGCTAACGTCCTTTGGTGAGTCTGCTGTCGGTGCCCACCACCGGACCTCTACTGAGAGAATCTGTGATCCTTGGTCCTAGACCTCTTGGCCTCTCTCTCTCTCTAGTGTGCCGCCTCCATCTGCTGCGCGTACAACACTATGCGAGGGAAGTACATATCTTGGTGATGCATAGCGATCCGACACTCCTTGTCCAAATATACTACTATAAGATGCACAAATCTTTTGACCCGCGTCCTATGGTCAGCCACAAACTCCGGGGCATATTTCGATAGGTGAGTGAACTCAAGGGAATACTCTTGCACTATCATCCTTCCCTGCTTCAAGTTTACAAACTCAGCTGCCTTCAGCTCCCTCATCTGCCGAGGGAAGAACCGATCTAGGAATGCAACCTGAAACTCCTCCCACGTGATCAAACCTGCTCCTGCGACCCTACTATCCTTCCACTGGCAAAACTAGATATGCGCAACCACCTTCAACTGGTAAGAGGCCAACTCTGCACACTCAACACTACTCACCCCCATGACTTGGGTGATCTTGATAATATCATCAATGAAATCATATGGGTCCTCAAATAACTTGGACCCCAAGAACTTCGGTGGGTTCATCCTCAAGAATTCTCTGACTCGAGCCGCCGTTGCATTGCCATTTTACGGAACATGCGCAATGGCCTGCTGATTGACCTGAGCAATCAAGGCCTGCACAAGCATCTGAATAGAAGCCCGGAACTCAATAGGAGCGGTTGGCTCTAGTGCCTGAGGCTCCTGAACTGGTGGGGATGGCTGATGCCCATAACCATTTCCATCCTCGTGGCCTTCACCACCTCCATTCCTCCTTCCGTTCATTCTTCAAGGAGCCATGATTCTGCAATCGCGAATAACATGAATTAGAAGGATAGAAAGACTTTTCATTGCACGACATAGATCATGAAAGAAAGGAACATTTCCTAAACGTCTCATGGCCTCTTCGTCATAATTGTGGCGCACTTCACACCTATGAAAAAGACTCTACTTAACGCGGCTTTCAGACACCCTAGGACACTTCAAACCTATTCCTCTGATACCAAGTTTTTCATGACCCGAACGGAGGCCCGAGTTATAGACACGGGACAAGGGACCCCAAGAGACCCCAAGTCGATCCATGGCATAAGCATACATCTAACTCATTCGATAAACTGAACAAATCATCAATATAACTCTGCGGAAGTCTAACTCATCATAACATACGAATAAGCTTCCGAAGCTAACACATACATAAGTCTAAAAATCCTCTAATCTAGATGAGTTGATAGGACAAGACACCAACTAACTCAACAATACTGAAACTGAAAATACATAAGGAACTGAAAGTCTAGCCCTCGAAGGATGAGGAATCACCAACCGAGTAGGAGCTAACTCTGAAAATCGACTATGAACGGGGCTGAACCTGGGAGTTAGGTCCTGTATCATGAAATGATACAACATAGGAAGTATGCGGTCAGTATGTGGAATGTACCAAGTACGCAAGGTAAGTAAAACCGCTTTGTAAAGTAAATCATTTAAAACATTTCATAACATATCATAAGCTTTCAACTCTGAGAAAAAGGACTGCATGCATTCATTCTGAAATCGTAATCTTATCATAAGGCCATGCATAGCTTCATAACATCATAACTTACTTGAATGACTCAAAGCTGAAATATGACATTTATAGAAAAGCGGAACAATCAAAAATCGCATTTGCTGAATTTAGCATACAACTGTCGATCCTTCAAGGTCTGTAGCACCACTCTCAAATGAGCGGCATGCTCCTACTCGCTCCGAGAGTATATAAGGATATCACCTATGAACACAATCACGAACATATCCAAATATGACTTGAACACCCCGTTCATCAAATCCATAAAAGCTGCAGGAGCATTTGTTAGTCCAAAAGACATGACTACAAACTCATAGTGACCATATTGAGTCCTGAAGGCTGTCTTCGGGATGTCACTCTCCTGAACCCTGAGCTGATGGTACCCTAATCTAAGGTTTATCTTTGAAAAGCACTTGGCACCCTGAAGATGGTCAAATAAATTATAAATCCTGGGGAGGGGATACCTGTTCTTGATTGTAACTTTGTTCAATTACAGATAATCAATGCACATTCAAAGGGAACCATCTTTCTTTCGGACAAAGAGAACTGGTGCACCATTTGGGGATTTGCTAGGTCTGATGAAACCCTTATCTAAAAGGTCCTTCAACTCCTCTTTCAGCTCCTTTAGCTCAACTAGAGCCATTATGTAAGGAGGAATAGATATAGGTTGCGTATTGGGAAGAAGGTCAATACCAAATCCAATCTCCCGCTCGGGAGGTATTCCCAGTAAATCATCTTGAAAAACTTTTGGGAGTTCACACACAATAGGAACTAACTGGATAGTTAGGTTTCAGACATAGCATCCTTAATCCTAACTAGATGGTATATGCAACCTTTAGAAATCATCTTTCTGGCCTTAAGGTAGGAAATGAAATAACCTACATGCATAGATGAAATACCCTTCCACTCTAGGAATGGGTCACCTAGAAATCTGAACTCTACTTCACGGGTTATACAATTTACTAAGGCATAACATGCATGCAACCAATCCATGCTGAAGATGACATCAATATCAGTCATGGACAACTCTACTAAATCTGTTGAGGTGGTCTTTTGAAGGACTGTGACAAGGGAAATTTCTATATATCCATCGAGCTATAACTGAATCACCGACTAGAGTAGAGACTAAGAAAGGTTCTGATAGGATTTCGGGTCTGACTCCAAAACTACTAGCAACATAGGGCGTCACAAAAGATAAAGTAGCTTATGGATCTAACAATGCATATACATCAAGGTGGAATACTCGTAACATACCAGTGACTACATCTGGGGAGACCTCCTTCTCCTAGCGAGATGCTAGGGCGCAGAATCTGTTTTGGCGCTGACCACCGCCCGCATTAGTGGAGGCACCCTGCTGAACTAAGCGTGCTAGTGGAGCTGCTAAACTGGAGGCTGGGCATTGGCCCCTATCATGGCCCTGTTTGGCTGCTAGGAAATCTCTAAGCATATGTTCGGGCTTCCCACACCCGAAACAAGCACCTGAACCTGCTAAGCACTGACTCGTGTCAGCCACACCTGCTACACTCAAAAATGCTGGACTCTGCGGGTATGCTACCCTGACCTTTAGAGCCTAATGCTCGTCCCGCTGATCGCGCCTAGATATGGAAGGCACACTTATAGCCAATAGCGCGGGGCTAAAGACCTCTGGTGGGACTGCTGATGGTGCCCACTAGGTCTCTGCTCAGAGAATCCAAAGCTATCAGTCCTGGATTTCTTAGCCTCTCTGTCCCGCTCACTGGCCTATACCGCCTCCATCTGCTGGGCATATGGAACTATCCGGGGAAAGTCAATGTCCTGATGCAGCATTGCATTCCGGCAATCTTTGACCAAGTAGTCTGCTATACCATGCACGAACTGACTCACTTAGGCTCTCTGATCTGTCACCATTTCAGGTGCATACTTTGACAGGCGAGTGAACTCCAAGGCATACTCCTGAACTATCATCTTTCCTTGCTTCAGGTTCACAAACTTGGCTGCTTTATCTCTCTCATCTCACGAGGGAACAACCAATCTAGAAATGCAGCATGAAACTCATCCCAACCAATAGGGCCTGCTCCAACTGCCCTACTATCCTTCCATTGCTTAAACCAAATATGCACCACCCCTTTCAACTAATATGAGGCTAGATCATCGCACTCCTCTCCAGTCACCTCCATGATGTGGGTGATCTTTAGAACCTCATCAATAAACTCATGTGGATCCTCGTCCACCTTTGATCCAAGAAACTCCGGAGGGTTTATCCTTAGAAAATCTCTTACTCTTGCCGCCGCTGCATTCCCGTTCTAAGGGACACGCGCTACCTCCTGTTGATTGACTTGGGTGATCAAAGCCTGAGCTAGCATCTGAATGGCTACCCTGAACTCAGCGTGGGCAACTTGCTCGGGTACCTGATCCTCATAGGCTGGTGGGTCTGCTGGTGCCCGTCCCTATTGCCATTCTCATGGACATTTTCATTCCCATTTCTTCTTCAATTAACGCAACAAGGAGGCATGATTGCATAAATGCATATAACATGAGTTATAAGGATAGAGATACATTCATTGCATGACTTAGATCATAAAAGAAGGGAACATTTCCTAGAACGTCTCGTAGCCTCTTCGTCATAAGTGTGGCGCACTTCACACTCATGAAAAAGACTCTACTTAATGCGGCTTTCGGACACCCTAGGATACTTCAAAACCTAATGCTCTAATACCAAGCTTGTCATGATCTGAACATAGGCCCGGATCGAGACATGGGACAAAGAACATAGAGAGGCTCCAAGTTGACCCATGACATGAATATGATATCTAAAATCAACATAATTAAGAAGAAGTCTAACATGTATAATAAAGAGAAAGTTTGAAAATATCATAATATCTGAATACATAACACAAGGCTGAAACTGGCTACATGCTATGTCTAAAAAGCCTCTACTACTGACGAGTTGATGGGACAAGACCCCAACTAACTTACTATAGTCTGAAATAGAAAATATTCAATACTACTAATAAAGGACCCTAGTAAGATGAGGACTCACCAACTAAGACTGGGAGATGCTAAAATTGAGAGTCTAGCTACTGACGAGATTGAGCCTAGATATCCGAGCCTGTATCATGAAATGATACAACATAGAGTATGTAGTCAATACGTGAAATGTACCGAGTATGTAAGGTAAGTAAAACCGCTAAGTAAATAAAATCATAAATCATGCATATCATGAAAACATAGCCAAGATAAAATTCTGAGAGTAAGGCTTGCATGCTATTTTATGAAATCATGATCTGAACATAACTGAACATCATAACTGAGTCAAATAACCCAAAGCTGAAAACTGATAATCATAAGTAAAACTGAACATTGGGTCAAACCTACTGAAAACATAATAACATGATTGATGAACATGCATAACTGAAATCATGAGGAACAATAGTAGACTTATCATATAATCGACATTACCAAGATAGAGCTTACTTGGTCCCGACTATTACACTCAAGTGGGCAGAGCTATCCATAGCCTTGTCAGGGCTAAGGATGCTACCATGATATCGATATCAAGCTGAAGGCCCCTACGGGGCAAGGGATGATCAAAAGAGAGGTCCCAAGTAATCTGAACATACCTACGTTGGCATGTAATTCTGAGGCATAGGGTTGACTGACCCTTAGCCTACTCAGTGCTAGACACTACTCCCAAAATATGCATATTCTATCCATCAATTTTCAACGAAGCTAAAGCATCGTCTAGTGACGAAGCTGACTCATAAAAAACATGCATAAATCTGAAATCATAACATGAGGAGCCTTGGGCTCTAACCATACTATAAGCTGAAATTAGTGGGAGTCTAGACTCCAAAATGCATGTGGTAAGCTAATAACTTGAAATTAAGATAAATCATGAAACTTATTTAATTATATGGGTTTTCCCAATATTTAAACATGCTTAACCTAGACTTGATCATTCAAAAACATGAATATGAAAATGGGTAATTTGAAATCATACTTTCATCATATATATCTCATCATGCTTGAATACATACATTATAAATCTCAACTTTCATGAACTTCCATGGATGGGCATCATAATTTATGAAACTTGAAAACATAATTTATAATTGAAAACATTGTAAAATATTCCCATTAATAATAATTCAACATTAGAAACATGCATAGATCATACCCATGATTGATACTTAGGGAATTCATATGTTGGGTTAAACCCCCATAGATTCATCAACTAGAACTTTCATGAAATTGAAGAGGCATTGGGCATGGGTATGGATGAATATACCCATTCATAACCCTACATACCTGTAGAAATCTTATTTCACAACTCTTTTGATTGCCCAATGGAAATTTGGGGAAAGACTTGATGAATCTAGACTTATCACATTTAGGAGCTTCTAGACTGGCATGCACGGAAGAGAATAGGGTTAAAATGAACTTACCCCTATTAAAATACACCTTTTAGGATTAAAAATACATAGTATAAGTCTTAGAAACTTAGGAATTATGAAAAAACCCTTAATAAATTCACAGGGAAATATTCACTGCCAGTCCCCGTGAGGGACTGGATGACTCATGTCCCACACCATGATTCGTGGTCTACTTCTCGTTTCCTACAATGGGAATTTGTCAGCAATGGCCTCCACGATGGACACCATGACTTGTGGTGTGCCCAATGACTCGTGGTGACTAGTGGTTAGATGCACTGTCCAAACTCTTCATCCTTCAGTAAACTCTTGACCACGGCCAACCCAACGAATCTTGGTGTTGACCCCGACTCGTGGTCACACCCGTGGTCACCCAAAATCCAAAATTATACCAAGTCCACCCCTTTTCCCATGAGTCACTTAAATACTCATGGTACTCCTCACGGGTCACTGGACTACTCGTCCTGTGAACTAGTGCAGAAAATCCTATTTTCTCTGTTTCAACCCTCCGGTCTGATCTTAGGGCTTTTGGGGTATTATACTTATTCATGTCAATAATCATTTTGCGAGTTACAAATGAGTCACATGTATAATATGTCTATTGAGTGGATGCATTTTCACGTCATGGGATATGCATTGACCTACGAGCTATAATCGGAGGAGATGGGTCCTATTAGCTATATGTATATGTATTATTGACATATTTCTAATTGGAAGGCCTACATACGATGATGATGATGATGTATATATGTTATTATTCCCAATCACAGTATTTGAAGGCCCCTACATATGAGAAATATGTACTTTTCATGCATTCATACATCCATGCATCCATATAGAGTCACAAGTTGCAGAGCTACACATTTTCTCTTCTTTACTCTATCTTATTGATTATGATTCATTTGTCTTATTGTTATTGCATTAAGATTATTTCTTTTCAGCCTTACATACCAGTACATATTATTCATACTAACGTTCCTTCACCTGGGGACCCTGCATTCATGTTGTAGGTGCAGATAGAGGCCCTGATTGCCTCTGCAATAGGAGCTTATTGAGTTCAACTATTGATTTGGTATGCTCCTTTATTTCTGGAGCGATTGTCTAGACTCTAGTTTTGCATGTTATAGGGTTTTTTAATACAAAGGACAGGTAGGTCGAGGCCTTTTCTAGACCATCAGTATTGTGCTCTTCTAGAGGCTTTATGGATTGATTGTAGGTTATATAGTACATTATATGGCCTTGACAACCTTTTACATCTATGTAATTATGTTTCAGCCTTGTGGACTTGCTTTTCCTTTTATATTGTTGAGTTGTGGAACTATTCTTGTAATTGTTCTGTTGTTGTGACCTTGCCAATCCATATTTACTCTTTTGTACAACAGGTTATGATGGTGGTCTTGTTGGCCCGAATGTCATAATTATGGCTGATTATAATTGGCATGCTTGGTTAGGTAAGCGCTGAGTGTCAGTCACGCCTCTCCCTAATTTAGGACATGACATGTTTATCTTGAAAGAAAGACCTGAAAATAAGGACAAGAATTAGGAAAATGAGTTTTCTTGGTGCTACACATATTTCATGATCCAAGTCCAAATCCAAGGGGAGGAAGGTTGAGACCTACATGAAGTCCCAAAGAAGAGGCCAAAGAAGCTAAATTTACATTGCAACATGGAGGCTCAAAAGAGAACCAAAGGAGCTGCCACATGGAGGCCCAAAGGAACCCAAAGGATGGATGATTTGCATGTACATATATGCTTAAATTTCAAGCCCAAAAGGGCTTGAATTTCATCCCAATGTGGGGATAAATTAATGCCCAAAAGGGACTACTCTGGGGGTGTGTTTAGCACTTCTTTCCTTATACTTTTTTAGTAGTTTTCGGAAGAATTTTGGGATTATTTTTACATACTCTCCTAGATTAAAGTTTTTGGTTTGATTTTAGTATTGATTATTTTTATGAAAGTAGAATTTGAACTCATTCTATTTTGAATAGGTTTTTCCCTATATCTAGGGTGAATTTGTTTAATTTTAATTGGACATCTTTTTATGAATTGAGAGTTTTTCTTTTTTACACCTTTACATGCTGCTACTTGGGATTTATCTTATAACCTTATAAGAACAATTCTTTAAGAGGTAAGATAAATTCTTAACTTAATATCCTTGATTTTTATTCATAAATTAAAAAAGGTAATTAGTCTTATACTAATTATTTCTAATTTCTTGAAAATTGGGGTTTTGAGTCGCTTTTGATCTACGTTCTTGAATTGACTCTATTAGTATCATAATTAGTTTTAATAAACTAATTTGTGAATAGTAAGATCAATTAGGTTCTTAGAAGTTTTTTTTGAAATTTGGGGTTTTTATTCTCGAATTTCACATATCTTATAATTCCTATCTATAATCTTTATATTTTGGCTTTCACATTATTTTCTTATTTTATTCAAGTAACCGGATTCTTATCAATAACAATCAGCTCTCAACACCAACTACCACTATCAACCTTTACTGTGAATCACTATCACCACTAACTACTACACCCCACCATTAGCCAGCATCATCCCCTATCGGCATCCATAACTACCATCGCTAGCCATCACAACCAGCCACCATATAATATTTTAAAATTTTGTTTTGATATAAGATTAATTTAGTATTTTATATTTATTAATTTTTAAATAAACACAAATTTTATATGTTCTGGTATTAGAAAACTAAATATTCTTTATTATTTTATATTCAGATCTTAATATCAAATCTTAATAAATCTTAATAATTTAGATGTTTATTCAAATTACATATAAATCTTAATACAAATTTTTAATATTTAGATTAAGATATCTTAATCTTAATGCAAACAACAAAGGCTTAGTCACTTGACCCTTCTCTCTTCTACTAAGGTAAAATGTGCAATTATCGCAAATATATATATATATATATATATATATATGCATAATTCAAAAACTAGAAGTGCAAAAATGTCACGATTTAATGGACATGATTGGCATCCACACTACCCTCTCAGTGGGCGAACCAACAATTTCTAAATAATTATCCAAAACTGGTCGACAATTAATAAAAATAGAACACATTATGAAAATAAATAATGGAACACCACTAAAATAAAAAGACAATAATAACAACCCGCTATTTAAAACTCCTAGTACCTGATAGTCATTACACGAGAACATCTACCTATCTCAGTCTAAAGAGTAATATAGAAAAGAAAAGAACAAGAAAAATTAATGTTTGGACAAGAGACATCTTTTGCGGAGGAGTCGAACAACACATCTTGAATCGCCCACCTTTATGTGAATATGTAGCTACTCTAGAGATGGGTTCGAGATGAGCTTCTAGGATTGAGTTCTGCACTCAGAAAAGAAGTGAAGGAGTAGCGTCAGTAGAAAACACAATACTTGCAGGAATCATTGGCCGATCTTAAATAATAACATATATACATGAAATACCAATATGCAAACACGTCAGGACAAAATTTCTATGACTAGTAGTCACTCGAGATTTCAGGGTATTAGCCGACCTGCTCACTAGATTGGACCTCGTTGCAGCGGTCAAGTCTTGCCACAACGGAATATGTTTCATTGCAACGCAACTTCATTGGCAGTAGCTCGACTTAGATACACACCCACCATTCTCTTAACTCTTTTGAACATTATACTCATCATGTTCATCCAAGCTAATCATAATTTCCATTAAAAGTTCTATGTATCACAACCACATGAAATATATAATGGACCATTCACAATAGATTTCACAACTCATCATAAATGCTCAATTTACCTCACATAAATAGTTAGATCATTATAAAAACTTCAACAACTCGAATACACAAAATACCTGAACATAATATTAGCTCATTCAAGTTATTAAATTCTTAGACCAATATATTACTTTACACCCGGTTAGACCATGTAATGAATGGTGATATATTGGGAACACGCCTTCATCACATCATCATGAACACTCCAATACTGAACATCAATGTACACAAATGCCAGAGGGTCTTATTTCTGCTCTTCATGTCATGAACTGCAGTGGACTCTAGAAATCCATATACTATACTAGCGTAGTACCCGCTTCCACTCATATGGTCATCCGAATGATCCCCTCGGACATGAGCCACTTAATCATCATTGCTCTCCTAAATGCTTCCCTTAGGCACGAGTCACTCATCTCAGGACTATCATGTTATCCACTTTTATTTCACTAATCTCGGTGTTTTATCACTCAGTTAGTCTGTTTGACTCTTGAGAGGCCTTATTATCCTCCCTTAACTTGAACATTCACGCAATTCAGGGTTCATGTTCAGAAAATACAAATGAACAAGAAAAACCTCCCAACATCCATTCTCCACATCACGTAAATAACAATCCCATAGCAAAATCATTCAATATTAGAATTCAATAGAAAATTATTACAACAAGCAATGCTTGAAGACTAAATTCACACAAAGTCACTCCACACAATACATAATATTATTCAAAGTCTAATTCCTTCTAAACTGTAACTGTCACGATACGATTTCATACCTTGAACGTGACACGGTACTTAGGAACACAAGTGACCCTAAGCAAATCCATGGTAAAGCATACTTCTACTAAGATTGATCTACTGAAAATAATAATAAGAGGAAGCTGACTAAGGAAATGAGAAAATACTGATTTATAACACAAAAATCTAAACATATACTGAAAACCCAAATAAATCTATAAACACTGTCTGAAAACCTTCTAAAAAGAGCTGATGAGTTACTGGGACAAACCCAACTAACTCCAATATGTGAAAACCAGACTGAAAAGGGAACTCCGGCCCTCGACAGATGATTAATCACAACTAGAAGTTGCTAGAGAATCACTAAGAGGATCTAGCTGCGGTGCTGAGGCTGGGTACCTAAGCCTATATCATAAAATGATATAGAACATAGAGATATTTTATTAATACATTGAATGTACTAAGTATATAAGATATAAGATAAACATAAGAATACTAATAACATGAAACTGTATTGACAAGACATGCAATGACCATATCTAAAATCGTAAGTACTGAAAGAAACTTAAAATCTAACAATACTGCAGAACTAATAACAGTCTGAAGGTCTTAAGCATATCCTGAAATCTGGAAAACTAAACTAAATTGGAGACTATGATTGTGTTGGTCTGTAATGTACTATGGGAGAGTCTATAATTGACATATAACCACGTGAGCTAGTCATGGAGTTCGATGTATAAACCCCATTGAGGAGAGCCTACTATACCTTGACAGTGTATAGTGGCTGAGCTGTGTGAATACCATCCGGGGTCTGTTTGAGCTAATAACCTGTTGTGGCATGTAGTTCTGTGAACCCGGGTATACTGAACCCCGCCCTCTCGGTGCTAAGTACTACTCCCATTGAAAATCTACTTATATCTAATAATTGGCTGGTAACTTGAACTGATGTCCTAGGACTATATCAAAACTACTTATATGACGTGTTCTGAGAGTCTAAGGACTCGAGAGAAACTGTGTTGAGTAGATTGTCTGAAAATGTCGTGACAATCTAAAGAACAACAATCATGCTAATAAATTGATATTACTGATTTTAATAAAAGATTGGTAAAGAGTCAAACTGATCGACTGAAATTTTTGGAGAATACTGAGTATATTCATAGTTTGAAAATAATATCTTTAAGTCAAATCATACAAGCTGAGGATTTATGCTAAAATAACATCCCATTAAAAATACAACATTCTAGACCAACTTTTAAATCATGAATAATCAACCCAAATTTCATAATAACTAAGGAGGACGATCATATTATGGAATGTACATAATAATCATGTTCTAGGGTGATAAAAATTAGCAAGACACTGGAGGTTAGGAACACTCATAATTTATCTGAAAAAGCCCTAATTCATAACTCTTGCAGGGCTAGAATAGAAAAGGTTTTTTGAGGGAAATTTTTGGGATACAAGGATGGAAGAATCCCATTGATGAATTTTCACATACCTAAAGGTGAATTTCTCTAAAGAATCTCTTGGAATCTGGAGAGGAAGTGAGAACCTTATCCCTTGCCCTAAGAATTTTGTTTGAGTCTTCTATGTGCTGGTCTAGAGAGAAAAAGTGAAATGAGAGAGGAAGATTGACTAAACCTCTTAATCCCTCGATAATATACTCCAAAATGATGTAGTTAGACTCTTAGAGCTTAGGATTTGAGAAAAATACCCCTCGGTAACCATTTCAAAAACTAATTGTCCAAATCTAATGGGCCTCACAACGAGTCATTGGTTGTGACCATGACTCATTGGTTGGTGCTAGCCTTTGTCCCTGGTCTGGAAATTTCCCTTTTCTAGACCCTCACGATGGAAGATACAATGAGTCATTGGTTGAAATAATGGGTCGTTGTCACTACTTGTCCTAGCTACTAGAAATTCTGAATTATTGCTGAGCTTGACTAACAGACAGGAACAATGACTCATTGGATGGAACAATGGGTCATTGATTCCACTCATTGTCACTGGAATAGTTTTGAACCAACTCTGGATATCCCCCAATGGACAAACAGGATGATCAGTTATCCGAAACAATGGGTTGATGTTTCCATTTGTTGTCATTGGGGTGACTTAAGCATTTTTTGGATCTCACATAACGGCTATATATAGGACGAGTCGTTATATCAAACAACGACTCATCTTCTGGCCCGTTGTTTGAGAGAAGGAATTTAACAGGCTTTTGGACTGGGTAACAACGAGCGAAAGGACGACTCGTTACTTCTTGCAATGAGTCGTTCTATGGCTTGTTGGTACCCTGGAGAAATTTGTAGGAGCTTACAATGACTCTTCTGACAGGTCATTGTTCCTGACAATGACTCATTGGTTGAGTTATTCTAAAGTAAGATTTCTAGTTTCTTTTTTGGTTTTTCATTTCAAGTTTGAGTTTGGTCTAAGAAACTTTTTGGTGTTACAATATATCCCCCTTGGGAATATCATCATTGAATGAAGACTAAGTAGGCTAAAAGATTGGGGGAAAGAGCTACAATCCCCAACTGAAAACTAATAATTGATTACTGAAGGAGTGACTGACTTGGAACTGAGATAGACATATAGACTGAGTTATGCTGCTAGGGTACATTCTAAAACATGACTAGACTTGATGAGTATGGAATTGAATAGAGTACTGAGGAGGAATTTAGTACCTGATGTTTAAGCTAAGATGGAAGGGAATAGGTTAGGGTATTTAGCCATCATGTCTGCTTCTGCTTCCCATGTGGCTCCCTCGACTAGGAGGTTCCTCCATAAAACCTTTACTGAAGCGACCTCCTTGTTCCTCAGCTTACGAACCTAACGGTCTAAGATCTGAACTGGAACATCTTTCTAAGAGAGGTTGTCCTTTACCCTAACATCTCTAGAGGCACTAATGAGGTAGGGTCAGCGATGCATTTTTTCAACAAGGACACATGGAAGGCTGGATGCACCAATGCTAACTCCACAAGAAATTCTAGCTCATAAGCTACATTGCAAATCCTTCTCAGGATCCTATAAGGGCCCACATATCTGGGATTGAGATTTCCTTTCTTCTCGAATCTCATCACCCTCTTTATAGCTGATATTTTCAGATATACCTAATCATCCAATGCAAACTCTAAACTCCCTTCTTCTTACATCCGTATACGATTTCTGTCGGCTTTGAGCTATTTTCAGCCATTTCCTAATAAGTTGAACCTTCTACATGGCCTTATGTAATGAATCAGGTCCTATCAAGGAAGCTTCACCAACCTCAAACCACCCTATAGGAGATCTACACCTCGTACCATATAGTGCCTCGAAGGGGGCCACTACATACTGGAGTGGTAGCTATTATTGTATGCAAACTCGATTAGAGGTAAGTGATCATCCCAACTACCCTTGAAATTTATCACACAATCCCTTAATATATCCTCCAAAGTCTAAATAGTCTGCTCAACCTTGCCATCTATTTATGGATGAAAAGTTGTGCTGAGCTTGACCTGAGTACCAAGTCCCTGCTGAAATGACTTCCAAAAGTACAAGGTGAACTGAGTACCCCTATTTGAAATGATAGACAATGAAACCCCCTGTAATTTGACTAACTCCCAGATGTACAGTCCAGCATAATCCTCTAATGAGTCTATGGTCTTAATTGGTAGAAAATGTGCTGACTTAGTCATCTGGTCTACAACCACCCAAATTGAGTCATGTTGTCGGCGAGTATGAGGTAAGCCCGTGATGAAGTCCATGTTTACTTCTTCCCACTTCCAAGTAGGAATACTAATATCTTGAGTCATAACCCAAGTCTCCGATGTTCTACTTTGATCTATTGGTAATTTGGACACTTAGTAGCAAATTCTACAATGTCTTTCTACATGCCCTTCCACTAGTAGACTTCCTATAGATCACGGTACATCTTGGTGGCACCTAGGTGAATTGAGTACTTGTTACTATGAGCTTCCGTTAATATCCCCTATCTCAAGTCATCTATATTTGGAACACACAACCTGCCCTGGTAATGGAGAACAACATCTCCCTGTTTGGAGAGTTCTTCAACCTCTTTCCTTAGGACCTCTTTCTTCAGCTTAAGTAAAATTGGGTCTTCATCCTGTTTTGACTTAACCTCCACCACCAGGGAGGATTCTGACCCATTTCGGACTACAACTCCACCTTCTGCTGAGTCAACCAACTGGACCCCTAATCGAGCCAGTTTGCGAACATCTCTAACCAACTTTTTCTTATCATCCTCAACATGAGCAACACTCCCCATAGACAATCTGCTGAGGGCATCAGCCACTATGTTGGCCTTACTCGGATGGTACAAGATGCTTATGTCGTAGTCATTCAACAACTCTATCCACCTTCTCTGATGCACATTCAGGTCCTTCTGACTGAACACAAACTGTCTTGTGGTCAGTTAAAACATCCATATGAACCTCATAAAGGTAGTGCCTCCAAATCTTTAAGGCAAATACTACTGCTACCAGCTCGAGATCATGAGTTTAATAGTTCTTCTCATGAACCTTAAGTTGTCTGGAGATGTAAGTTTTTAGCTTACCATGCTGCATTAGAACACAACCAAGGCCAACTCTGGAGGCATCACAATAGATCACAAATCTGTCTGAACCTTCTGTTAGAGTCAGAACTGGGGCTGTGGTGAGTCGAGTCTTTAACTCCTAAAAGCTTTTCTCATATGCATCAGACCACTAAAACTTCACCTCTTTTGAGTCAGTCTGGTCAAAGGAGAGGCAATGGAGGAGAACCCTTGTACAAACTATCTGTAATAACTGGCTAGGCCCAAGAACTCCTGATGTTTGTCGGAGAAGTTGGTCTTGGCCAGTCCTTGAATACCGCTATCTTCTAAGGATCCACCTGAATACCCTCACTGGAGACCAAACGACTGAGGAAGGAAACTAATTTTAGCCAGAATTCACACTTTCTAAATTTGGAAAACAACTGGTGGCCCTTGACAGTTTGCAACACTATCCTCAGATGGTCTGCATGCTCCTCCTCTATTTTAGAGTAAACCAGAATATTGTCTATAAAGACAATAAAAACATGTCTAGGTACTAGTTGAATACTCTATTCATCAGATCCATAAAAGATGTAGGAGTGTTGATTAGTCCAAAATATATAACTACGAATTCATACTGACCATACCGAGTTCTGAAGGCTATTTTCGGAATGTCATATTCTCTGACCCTGAGCAGGTTGTATCCTAATCTGAAATATACTTTAAAAAAGACTAGCTCCCTAAAGTTGGTCAAACAAGTCGTCTATCCTAGGTAGAGGATATCTATTCTTGACTATAACCTTGTTCAACTGACGGCAGTCGATGCACATTCTGAGTGTACCATCATTCTTTAGTAGGAATAGGACTAGGGTACACCATGGAGAGATGTTGGGTTTGATGCAGCCCTTATCGAGAAGGTAGTTAAGTTGTTCCTTTTACTCCTTAAGCTCAATTGGAGCCATTCTGTGAGGAGGAATAGAGATGGTCTGGGTATCTAGGAGAAGACCTATGCCGAAGTCTATTTCCCGTTCGGGAGGGACTCTAGAACGATATTCAGGAAATATATCAGGGAACTTATTAACAACTAGAATTGACTGAATTATTAGGGTTTTGGAACTGGAATCTTTGACCCTGTCCAAGTGATAGATGTACCCCTTATCGATCATTTTCCTAGCCTTAAGGTATGGATAAACTGACCCTTAGGCGCTAACGTACTACCCTTCCATTATAGAATTGGTTTGTTAGCAACTGAAACCTGACGACCTTGGTTTTGCAGTCAACTGAAGCATAGTAAGAATGTAGCCAGTTCATATCAAGAATAAGGTCGAAGTCGACCATATCTAACTTTGCTAGATCAACTGAGCTTACTTTATACAATACTATAACCGAACAATCCCTATACACCCAGCTAGCTCTAACTGACTCACCAACTGGAGTAGAGACTGAAAACGGATCTGAAAGGATTTCTGGACTAATATCAAACTAGACAGACATGTAGGAAGTCATACAGGAAAGCTCCTTAATCTAGTAAAGCATACACATCTATCTAAAATAGATCTAACATACCAGTCATTACATCAGGTGAGTTCTCTTGGTCCTAACGGGAGGATAAAGCATAGAATCAGTTTTGGCACTGACTGCCACCTATACCTGATTTAGTATCCTACTAATCTGGATATCCCGGTGGACCTGCTGATCTAGTGGACTGGGCCTTCCCCTGTCCTGCTGACGGGCAATCTTTCAATTTGTAATCCAGCTGGCCATAACTAAAGCAACCCTCTTTTCCCAGACGGCACTCAGATGGGTGGTTCTTACCATACTTAGGACATGCTGGAAAAGTGCGGCTGCTGGAGACATGGCTCTGGGACTGGGAGCCTGATATTAGCTCTCCTATCCTTCGGGGACTAAAAGATGGATCATTGGCTAAAGAAGGTGCTGGAGGCCTCTATTTCTACTTCTAGGGGCGATTACCACCACCTAGACTTTGCTGGGAATACTTAGACTAACTTGTCCTTGCCTGCTTATTATCCCTTTCTGTCTCCTTTAGTTTCTCCGCCTTTATCTTTTGTGCATGGATTATGAGACTGGAGATGTCTATGTCTTTTATGAGCATAGCGGTTCTGCATTCCCTTACCATCATGTTTGAGACTCCATTCACAAACTTGAGCATGCGAGCGGCTCCGCAACCATTTTCGGAGCATACCTTGATAGTTGAGTGAAATTTAATATGTACTCCTGTACCATTATGTCATTCTGACTCAAGTTCATAGACTCAGCAACCTTAGCTTCCCTTAACTCCCGAGGAAAGAACCTATTTAAGAATGCAGTCACAAGCTCGTCCCATTCCACTAGACTTGCACCAACCCATCTCCCCTCCTTCCGCTACTTATACCAAATCTGAGCCACCTCCTTCAACTAATAAGCAGCAAAAAAGGCACTTTCAACTAGGGTAAAACCTATGGTTTGGGTGATCTTCTGAATCTCATTAATGAATTACAACGTGTCCTCATCTACTATAGACCCGTGAAATGTTGGGGGATTTATCCGAGAAAAATTTTGGACTCTGGCAGCAGCTGCAGACCTATTAGTATTTACTGGCACAATGACCTACTGGTTAACCTAGTTGGTCATTTCCTGAGCCAACATCTGGATAGCAGCTCGAAACTCTGTATGTGACACCTGATCGTCCTGAGGGGCTACTGGAGTTGATGTGGCTAGGCTGATTAGCATTGCCAATCCCCCTTCCGTTTCCTCTCTTTGGCGGCATCGTCAACACTGGAATGGAATAGAGCATGAGTTAGGAGGACGCATCAGAGTCTAAAACTCTACGCACTATAAGAATCATGAATAAACAAAATTTTCCTAAAAATGCCTCGTAGCCTCCATCCATAAGTGTGGCGCGCTTCACACCCATGAAAAGGACTCTACTTGACGCGACTTTCAGACATCCTAGAATACTCTAAACCTGAGGCTCTGATACAAAGTTTGTCATGAACCCAGTTCACACTTTGAACATGACACGGTAGTTAGGATCACAAGTGACCCAAAGCAAACTCATGGTAAAGCATACTTCTACTAAGACTGATGTACTGAAAATACTAATAAGTGGAAGCTGACAAAGGAAACGAGCAAATACTGATTTATAACAGAAAAATATGAACATACACTTAAAACCCAAACTAAATCTATATACACTGTCTAAAATCCTTCTAAAAAGAATTGATGAGTTATTGGGAAAAACCCCCAACTAACTCCATGGAAACCAAATTGAAAACTATAAACTGAAAAGGAAACTCTGACGCTTGGCAGATGAGGAATCACTACTAGAAGCTGTTGGAGAATCACTGAGATGAACTAGTTGCGGTGCTGAGGCTGGGTATCCGAGCCTATATTATAAAATGATATAGCACATAGAAGTATCTGATCAGTACATTGAATGTACTAAGTATATGAGATATACGTTAAGAAAAAAATACCGATAACATAAAACTATACTGACAATCATACAATGACCATATCTCAAATTGTAAGTATTGAAAGAAATTGAAAATCTAACAATGTTGTAGTACTAATAATTTTTTGAAGGACATAAGCATATCCATAGATCTGGAAGACTGAACTAAACTAGAGTCTGTGACTGTACTGGTCTAAATTGTTCAGTGGGAGAGCCTATAACCAACATGTAACCACATGAGCTAGACGTGGAGTTCAATGTATAAAAACAATAAAAGAGAGCCCACTGTACCTTGCCAGGGTATAGTGACTGAGCTATGTGATTATTGTCTTAGGCCCATTTGGGATAATAACCTATGGTGGCACATAGTTCTAGGAACTTGGTTGGGCTGAACCCTGGCTTGCTTCATGCTAAGTACTACTCCTATTGAAAAAATACTTATATCTAATTGACTGATAGCTCAAAATGATGTCCTAGGACTAAGTCAGAACTACTTATCTGAAGTGTTCTGAGAGCCTAAGGACCTGAAAGCAACTGTGTTCTAAGACTTATCAGAGTTGCTTTTGTCTGAAAGTGTCGTGAAAGTCTAAAGAACAACAATCATGCTGATAAACTGATACTACTGAATTTAATAAAAGACTGATAAAGAGTCAAACTGATCAGCTGACATTCTCAGAGAATATTGAGTATATTCATAGTATGAAAATAATAACTTAAAGTGAAACCATACAAGCTGAGGATTTATGCTCATCCCATGAAAATTACAACATTTTAGACAACTTTTAAATCATGAAGAATCAAACCAAATATCATAATAACTAGGGAGAATATCATATTATGAAATCTACATAAAAATCATGTGCTAGGGTGATAAAAATTAGCAAGACAACTGGAGGTTAGGAACACTCATAATTTATCTGAAAAAGCCCTAATTCATAACTCTTGCATGGCTAGAATAGAAAATGACTTCTAAGGGAAATTTTTGGGACACAAGGATGGAAGAATCCCCTTGTTGAATTCCCACATATCTGAAGGAGTGAATTTCTCTAAAGAAGCTCTTGGAATCTGGAGAGGAAGTCAGAACCGTAACCCTTTCCCTAAGAATTCTATCTGAGTCTTCTACATACTGGTCTTGAGAGAAGTGTGAAATGAGGGAGGAAGATCGACTAACCCTCTTAATACCCAGATAATATACTCCAAAATGACATAATTTAGGTACTAGGAGCTAGGATTTGACAAAAATATCCCTGGGTAACCATTTCAAAAACTAACTATCCAAATCTACCAGGCCTCACAACGAGTCGTGGGTTGTGACCATGACTTGTTGGTGCTAGTCGTTGTCTTTAGTCTAGAAATTTCCCTTTTATGGACCCTCACGATGGAAGACACAATGACTTGTTGGTTGAAACAATGGGTCATTGTCACTACTCATCAAATTCTGAATGATTCATGGGCTTGACCAACAAATGGGAACAACGACTCATTGGATGGGACAATAGGTCATTGTTGCCACTCATTTTCACTGGAAGAGTTTTGATCCAACTCTTGATATCCCCAACAGACGGACAGGATGAACTGTTATCCGAAACAATGGGTCATTGTTTCCATCTGTTGTCACTGGGGTGACTTAAAAATTTTCTGGATCTCACCCAACGTCTATATAGGACTAGTCGTTGTATCAAATAATGACTCGCCGTCTGGCCCATTTTTTGAGAGAAGTAATTTAGCAGGCTTCTGGATTGGATCAAAACGAGCAATAGGGAGACTCATTACTTCTTGCAATGAGTCATTCTATGGCTCATTGGTACCCTGGAGGAAATTTTTTGGAGCTTATAATGTCTCTTCTAACGGGTCATTGTTCCTGGAAACGATTTGTTTGTTAAGTCATTTTGAGGCAAGATTTTCTGGTTTCTTTTCTGGTTTTTCATTTGGAGTCTGAGTTTGGTCTAGTACACTTTGAGGGTGTTACAACAAACTACCTCAATTGAAATATGGGGATCACAAGTTACTCCGCTGGAGCCTTGCCTTTCCTCAGTACTTCCGAACATTCAAAATCTAGAACAAAAGATTAATGGAGAATCAATAGACTATTTCAGAAAACAAGGGTTTTAAAAATTAAACCTCACCCCCATTCTACACATATATGGGGTTTAAATCATTACTTGTGAGTAAGTCATCCCACTCTAATCCTACCATGATCATTCAACCCCGGTTCATGGGGTTTCTACTCCCCTAACCCTCTTTCAGGCAGTTCTTGCACAAGATTCCCTACTTCTGCCAAACTCCAAGTCTCCAATTTTAGGAATTATGAAATAGCACCATCTTCTTCACCCTAGGGAGTAACAATTTCATTCTCACAAACCTAGAAATCAACAACCTTCAACACTCAACCAATTTCCCCTACTCTCATAGTTTTAGGGTTTTTCAACCTAGAATCTCCACCCTTGCAGGTCCCTTATTGATTCTAAGGGGTTAGGGATCAAATTAAAGAGAATAGACTAATATTTTTACCTTTGAGAAGGGAAAACTTCTATGCTCTTGGGGAATTTTCTTTGAGTTCTCATAGTTCGTGTTTGAAATAATGGGGTAAACCTCCTGAAATACCACTTAAAACCCAATTCCTGGTCACGTCATCTACTACAGTAGTCACATTTCCACTGCAGTGGACCCGCTACAACGCCCAAGATATTGTCACAAAGGATTCAATAGTATATTTACCAGTCCACTATAGCAGCCTCTAACCATGGTAACGGTCTCGCTGCTGTAGTTATCCCTCCACTACAATGGTTTCGTGTAACCAGTAGCTCCCATTTCTTGCACACGGACTATTTCCCAGCCTTAAAATCTCTCTAAAATCTACTTAACACCTTCCCACCAACACTTAGGATAGAGAGAGGTGTTGGATCTCATTTTTCCCCGTAATGATATACAAGTCATTACATCAGATACTAATTAAAATACCATTCATCCCCGAATGGCCTACAAAATCAAGGAAAAGGGCATACCCGATTCTACAAACAATTGTGGATATTTTTTTGACATATGGCCTCGGTCTCCTAAGTTTCTTTGTCAATGGGATGATTCTTCCACTGGACCTGTACTGTTATAATCTCTTTCGATCTCAACTTTCGGTCCTCTCTATCTACTATAGCCAGGGCTCCTCCTCATAGGACAAGTCCTCATCTAGCAACATCGAGTCCCATTTGATTATGTATGATCCATCCCCAAGGTATTTATTAAAAATGGAAACATGGAAGTTTGGATGTATTCCTGACAGTCCTAGTGGCAAAGCTAATTCACAACCTTCTTCCCCCATACGCTGAATAATCTCGAATGGCCCAATATATGTCAGGTTAAGTTTGCCCCTCATTCCAAACCTCATCACCAACTTATTAGGGGAGACCTTGAGCAACAATTTCTCTCCCACCATGAACTCCATATCCCACACCTTTCTCTCCGCATATTGCTTCTGCCTGCTTTGATGTTACATCTCATAAAAATGTTAACGGTTAGTAGGTGTACTGTATGATTTTGTGACGAATAAGGAAGTCTTGACGCGTGGTGGAAAATCCTCAGAAATAGGGTCAGGTGAGGCTAGGCCGCGAGGGGCCAACGCAACGCGCCAGGCCCACTTGCGGATGGAAATGAGCGACGCAGGGCAGCCTTGGCGCTTTGGGTAGCGTCGAGCACCCCCTGCCACTGCCCTAAGTGTATATAAATACTTCCCTCTCTCGTTTAAATCATTTCCAAAATGATCCCACAACCAGAGATAGAAAAGCTCGCAAATTTCAATAGTTTTTCATCCAATTACGCTACCAAACACCGTCCAATCTCAAATTTACTTCGGGTAACGAGTTTTAGGCCTATGGGAAGCACTACTATGGAGTTATTTCTCAAAACTTTACTCGGAAAATTGGAACTCCGCTGAGTAAAAGTTGTTAGAATTGCTCCAAATTGTTTCCTACTCGGTCACAGGCATTAAGTAAGAATTTCTCCCTTCTGAACTCTCACGAAATTATAGATTTTCGGCCGAGTCGTTCGAAGTTGAATTATAGTTAATTCTATTACCGAAAGTTACCAATATTTGCTGAGTTTAGTATTGAAATTTGTTCGATACTCCCAGCATAGAGGTTACAGTTGGAAAGAACTGCAGTTTGCAAGTTAAACCTCGCCAGTTAAATAAGAAATCAGCATTTGAGGTATGTTAAGTCAAACCCTTTCGGCAAGTCGTTCCTGTCATGTCATAATATGACCTAGAGTCTCGTAAGAATGCTAAAAGCATGATTATTGTGGTTAGATGTTGTTATAAGTTTGAGATTAGTGTTGCCTGTTCAGATTGGGATTGACCCTTCCCTGTATAGCCTTCCGTGACCAACCCCAGGGTTACTAGTTGTGTCGACGCCTACGAGGTTATATAACATTGCTCCAGGGAGTGATATGTCGTCCCAATGGATGATGTAGAGGCCCAAGGGCCATATTATAGTCCATTCTATGGTCGGACTATTATTTTTATTCCGTGTCGCCATCACTGACCCTCGTCGAGCTTGGTGCCTAGGGTGCAGTTATTAGGAGTCTACCGAACTCAAACGCAACTATAGATCAAGAGTCGAGCGGGCTCAGTTATAAACCCAGGGACCGGTAGGTTGGCTATAGTTACCTGTTGACTCATTTTGACCTGATTAGGGGTATATAGATTAAAGTGAACTCGCTAGGGCTCATGGGGGCCCCGGGTGGGTTATTCTGTGCTAGTTGTACATTTCGGGTGTATGGGGGTTAGGTAAAGTTCTTGTTTGCATTATTTATTTTTATTTGTACATTAGGTTATAAGGTTATATCAGGCTAACTCTCTATCCCTCTATTGAAGTGTTTCAGTTTCATTATCAAAATTATTCAGTCATTTTCATTTATTGCCTTACATATTCGGCACATATTATACTGACGCCTGTCTTTGGGGCACTGCATTACTTGTCTGTAGGTACAGTTAGATGCAATTTAGGACCTCCCTAGTCATCAGCTAAGTCAACAGTCTGATCAGCTCCTTTTTCCTTGGAGTTAATAGTTAGAAGGTTTGTTCTTTTTTTGTATAGTTTATGCGTAAGTCGGGGCCCTATCCTGATAATTATTCAACACTTAGAGGCTTGTTGGCTACAAATTTCAAGTATTAGTTTTGTTGTTGGCCGTGTGGGGCCTATGTATGTTTCCTTTGCGTGATGGCTGTGTGGGGCCTAGTGTAGCTATTAGTTAGCATCCTTGTAGGCTATAGTATAGTTTTGTGTTACACCCCGTAAGTTTTTAGCATTTAGTCGGCCTATTCGCATGTTGGTTGAGAGTTTTAGAGTGCCATACGTACGAGGAAAGGGCCCGGGGAAAGGTCGAACGACTGCCAAGTCGGGATTTCGCGAAAGGAGGCCGAACCAAGCTGCCCAGAGAGGAAAAGTGGCACGGAGCTGCTCCTACGCATTAGCCAACGTGGCACAGAGCAGAATCAGCGCGTTGGCCAGCGTGCCACGTTTCCTTGTATGCTGCTTCAAGTATATATAGGCCTCACCCTTATATTTCATGTTATTTTTCATATATAACACGACCAACAAAGAATAGAGACGAAG
>JACEIK010003254.1:80248-97955 GCA_018107945.1 Datura stramonium | reverse complement strand
ACCCAACTGGTAGAGAATCAGGCAAGGATGGCTTCAGATTTGAAAAATCAGCATATGGCCACCAGAAATCTAGAAAAGCAGATGGGTCAGCTGGCAGTTGTGCAACATACTAGACCTCAGAGAGGGTTACCCAGTGATACATATCAAACCCCCCACAGGTCAATGCCATTAGTCTAAGGAGCGGCATGCAGTTGACTGATGCACCACCGAAAGAAAAGAAAAATGAGGTGCAGCCGGAGCTAGTCAGATAGGGTCAATCAGCTGTCAGAGGATATATTTAGAGTGCTGCAAAACAAAATACACAACCATCATTGCAGCCAGCATAGAGACCACCAATACCATTCCCGCAAAGGCTCAAGAAGAGCAAGGAGGAAGAATGTTTTAAACATTTCTTTGATATTTTCAAAGAACTTCACATCAATTTGCCTTTACTTGATGTCTTGCAGTGTATGCCAAAGTATGCAAAGTACATAAAAGATTTGGTAGCCAACAAAGTGAGGTTGGTGGATGCTTAGACAGTGACACTTACTGAGGAGTGAAGCTATATGGTGATGAGAAAGATGTCGAAAAAGCTCAAGGACCCAAGGAGTTTCACCCTCCCCATACAAATTGGTGAAGTTGACATTATAAGGGCTCTGTGTGATTTAGGGGTAGCATTCAATTTAATGCCCCTATCTCTGTTTACCACCCTGGGATTGGGAAAGTCAAGGCCCACAATATTAATGTTGCAACTGGCAGATAAGTCCACAGTGGCACTAGAGGGAATAATCGAGGACCTTCTTATCAAAGTAGGTAAATTCATTATACCTGCTAACTTCATCATTCTTGATTTTAAGGTGGATAATAAGGTACCCTTGATCATGGGATGACCATTCTGGGAAACGGGAGGAGCTATAATAAATGTGAGAGTGGGTACTCTCTAAATGCGGGTCAATGAGGCAGAAGAGCTCTTCAGAGTCTACTAAGAGATCAACCCACCCACACACTACAAAGATCTTTGTAAGATCAGTGTGTTGTCAGATTCCAAGTATGGGGTGGTAGATTCCATGGGTCCACTGCTGTAGTACATGATGACATTTCAGCCCGAGTTTGATGGAGGGTTAAAATTAAAGAAGAAGATTGAAGAAAAGAGGGACAAAGTGGAGGTTGTTCCCTCTATAAACAAAACGAGGAGAAGATGGTTTTTGAAATGGAACACTTGTTTGAGGATATCCTAAGAAGGATAGTCCACATCGTGCCACGACGTAAAATCAGGCGCTACTTAGGAGGCAACCCAAGAGTACCACAGGTGCACTTTCTTTTCAGTTTTTTTTACTTTTTGTTATTTTTCACTCGTTGTTGTTTGTTTTGTTTTGATAAGTACAGATTTAAGGGAATTTTGAGTACCCATGGAAGAAAAATCTAGGAGCATGACAAAAGATGAGTGTGGGGTCGGTGATCCACATGTTCAACAATGCAGAAAAATATGCTATTAGCCAGGCCTAGAGGCCTCATGAAGTATTTCTCACCCTTGTGTTGATTTTATTTGATGCTTTAGGGACATAACATAATTCAAGTGTGGGGTGAGGGAAATTTCAAAATTTTTAATTTTTTGTTTATTGAATTTGGGTGAAGTTGGTGCTTGATATAATATTGTTTGATGAAAAGGTTTAAGTTGAGCATATTTCACCCACCCTTTGGATTTTTTACGGTTCCTTTTTGAAGGGGGGCACTTTGAACCAAGAAATATATTTTTTCTTTTGTTTGTACATAACTTTTCAGTCATAGTTAGGGACTTTTCCCGACGATGGATGGATGATGACCGTCTTGAGGGAAAATTAGTCAATAGGTGTTAAGGTTGAATCCTAGCTGATTGATAGCGTGATATTCTTGTTATGTGCTGTAAATGATTGTGAGATGCAAGTGTTGTAACTTATAAAACATGTTTAGCAATTGTATAACTCTATTTGCGACACCTAGGCTCTTGAATGTGACTCTATGTACTTAAATCTTAATTCTGAATTCTTATGATTAACTGAGTTAAGAGTCTACTGAATTTATCTTGAACTGAGCATGGGCTGTGAGTGTAAGGTTTGTTAATATTCCCTGCTATTGTGTAGTGTCTTGAACTTTCCTGGTATGTATACAAAATGAACTGAGGGATGTGAATAGTAGGAGATGATTTAGACATTTCTTTGATCGACCCTAATTTTTATCCATTGCTTTACCTACCCTAATATATCATCCTAGTTAGTCTCGTTGAGCCTTTAGCCTATTCTTTGCCAGCCACAATATGAGCTTAATCCTTTCTTTTCAATAGCCTTGAATTTGATCCAAAAACTCCTAATTGCTTAAGTGAAAATGCAAAAGAAGTTAAGGAGTGAGAAGTTGGAAGAAGAAGGAAAATAGTAGTTGTGGGATTTGAAGAAAAGTCTAGAAGTGCACTTGTTTAAAAGTGCATAAGTGTTGGTAGGGAGTAAAAGAAGAAAAGAGCAAAAAGATTGCTTAAGTACTCCTTACTAATAGCCTAAGTGTGCCTAATGAAATGGGGAAACAAAGAGGAAATTGGGAGTTGGAAAGAATAAAGGTGATGTAAGAGGATAGATCTCCGCAATAAATGTATAAAGGTATTAAAAGCACTTGAGAAAGATAGTTACTATTACTGTCCAGAATAGTACCTACTCGTCCCATAGCTTACATTACAACCTAATAAGTGCTACTTGATCTTACTATAAAACATTCCTAAATTAGTGGAGTAAAATACTAAAGGCAAGCTTATGGGTCAATACATGATGCATGTGAATTCTTTGTGAGGGTGAGATTATTTCTTATTCATATACCCATACATGTTACAATTTGAAATCTTGTGAGTGAAAAAATTGGTAACTCTCTTGTTGTGAGAGCACATGTTTGATGAAGGATAAAATTCATGTTGGATGTCTTAATAGGTTTAGATCTTCATCAGAAACATTCCTAAATTAGTGGAGTAAAATACTAAAGGCAAGCTTATGGGTCAATACATGATGCATGTGAATTCTTTGTGAGAGTGGAGATTATTTCTTATTCATATACCCATGTTATAATTTGGAAATCTTGTGAGTGAAAATTGGTAACTCTTGCTGTGAGAGCACATGCTTGATGAAGGATAAAATCTATGTTGGATGTCTTAATAGGTTTATTTGCATGAATTTTCTGAGTTTAAGAGTTTATTCTTGAGGTTCGGAAGTTTTAACTTAGTTATATGGGGTTTAATGGTGAGATATTGCATGCTCTATTTTAAAATTGCTATCTAAAACACCTGTGTAGCCGTAGCTTGAGTCATCTTTTTCAATTAGCTATGTGTGAGTTCTTTATGTGCAGGAGATGTGGCTAGAGTTGTTCCAGGACCTAACAAGGCTTTAAGTGTAAAGGTGAATTTGGGAATATTTACGTGCCCAAGAGCTATTTTATAACTTAATCTTAGTCGTGTTTGCTAATTTAATTGATTACATTCTTATGTGATTTTTGTATAATTTCATAGATGAACTAACCAATATGATTATCCATGTTTTGTAGGTAAATTATTCTTAGGAGGGGATAAATTTAATTTGATGGTGCACATGCAAGAAGGGAGTTTGTAAGTACATGGAGTGATGATGGAAAGAAGAAGACTTCCCACACTAGGCATTGTGCCACGCTGGGCATTTTCCTCGTTGGGCGCCGTGTCACGCACATGGTGCGCGCAAGAAAATGCCAATGTGTTAGCACGATAGCGTCGTGCCACACTGGCCAAGCTCCGCATCAACAGGCATGTCACGCCCCTGCTGCTCCACATCCAGTAGCGTGGCACGGAGGCAGTTCAACCACGGCCAAAAATTGCTAATTCTCATTAAGTATAAATAGACCCGTTAGCTTCTAAAATTATTTGTCACAAAAAAATATTTTAGGAAAGGTAGAGGAGCGAAGGAGAAGCAAGAGCTTCACCTAGGGTTGTAAATTTGTCATTCTCTTTAATCAATCCTGTAAGCATATTAGCTTAATTATGTTTTTGAGTAATTGTACGAACATGAGTGGCTAACAACCTTCCTCTAGGGTTGAAGCCATATGATATGAATGTAAATGCTTGATTTTCATATTTGGTTTGAGTTTTGGTTGCTTTGTTTGATTCTCTTATTGATTGTTGATTTAATGCTTGATCACCATGAAAACAAACTTGTTAAGGTTAGATAAAAGCTCGAAAGAGTAACCCTAGGTTAGAGAACAAGAATGCAGGGAGCAAGTTCTTTTCTTTACGATAAGATTCGTTGTTAGGATAGAAACTATACCTAATTTTCCTTGCTTAAACGGATGATGAGCTAGAAAGCAACTTAGAATTATCACATCACGTTATAGACATAGTTGTGAAGCTAAGTCAGGTTAAATGATTAGAGGGATGAAAGTCCATAATCAAGGGCATAAATACCGTAAACCACATCCATAGTGTTAAAATTGCTCACGAATTAGGACGTCACATCCTCAAGCCAACGATGTAGGTGTGAGACTAGTTTGTTGTGTTTAGAGGCTCGAAAGACCATGAACACTGCATTTTAGCTTTGTGAGAAAAAAAATGAAGTTTTAATACTCAAACCATCGTGGAATGTAGCATTGCATGATTGTCAGGCCTTGACTCTAGATGCTTCTTGTTATTGTTTCACGACAATTTTATGATCACTTCTAGATTTAATTACAATTTTCGAAAATTTCTACAATCAACACTTGTAAGAATTAATTCTTGGCACTTGAACTTGAATATTTGCTGAAATAGTCCAATTCCTGTAGGTTCGACATTCGACTCATCATCAAAGAGACACTATATTATTGTACGACCGTGCATGCCTTGCATGTGTGCTGAACGCAACACTGAGCACCTCATCTACTAGACTGGGTGCCACCTTTAATCGATGGCTGATTGCCTATCCCTAGCTGTGGGCGATATCTGCTGAACACACTTCCTTCTTCTTTCAGTAGGGGGCGGAGGCCGGGGAGCCGGTGTAGAACAATTTCCTGACCAAACTCTCGTGGGACACCATCTCGCAGATATGGTCTCCTGCAGTCATGGGAACACTTTCTAATCACTTAGTTCCTAAGTCAGAATAGAAGTAATAGAGCGGTCCCCGAAATCTGAACAAATTATCTAAGCACCCCCACCTATACCTGATAGCCATCGAGTGGTCCTTGGCGGACCCTTGCTGACACCTGCATGACCAAATGAACATGGTATCCCAAGTAGCCCCGGGGAATTGGAGTTCTAGCAAAAGAACCACTGTGGCACCTACGTTTCGAGCCTTCTTCTCGGTATTCCACGCGTAACCACCTATTTCACCCCCTTTATATTCACAAACTCTACTACCTCCTCGAAGGTATTACCTGCGCATACCATATGAAGGGCAGAGATAGTTGAGATACGATTCAGACCTTAACAAATCACCTGATCCTCTCCTCTTATATGGTTATTGCAAGGTAGAGCATACCTGGACAGTGAGTGGAATTGGGCCTCATATGCTACAATTGAAGAGTTCCATGCTCAACGGTGGTGAACTCGTCCTGCCTTCAATCTCAAGGGTACATGGAACACACTTAGAAAGTGGAGTAGAACTAGGTCCAACTCAATGGAGGTTACCCCGATGCTCTGCACTCCACAAAAGACCTCCACTAGAGCTTAGCATCACCCATAATCTGGAAGGTGAGAAACTCTACCCCGCACTTCTCCATTGCCTCCATTTTGTGGAGCCTGTCATGAAAATCAATGATAAACCTGCAGCGCTCCTACTCGGCAATTAGAAGGTGGGAGGATTCATCTTCATGAACCTCCAAAACAAATCATGCTCCTCTCCAGTCATTATTGGTCCAGCTACCGACCTCGAGAACATCACAACTGTTAAAACATCATTAATTATGGAAAGGCACACCACGCATATTGTATCCCTGAATGCTACCCTAGGGGAGTCGCCGGTTCTTTCCCATTACCCAAGAGGACACTCAGCAGATTAAGGACCTATGCCAGACTCAGAAGATGCTAAAGCAGTTGCAACCTCTCCTTGAGCTGGACTCACCCTACACCACCCTTCCCCGTATTGATAGAGGTATCGAAAATGCTAACCTTTCCTAAATTAGAGCAGGAGCGCGGGCCCCCCCTCTCATAGCAGCAAGCCTCCACCCATGACCTTTGTTGATGAGTTGGTAATTTATCAACTCAATAAGCTTTTAAACATGATCTTTTTCATATTTTGCAAGTAATTTAAAAGGATTTTATACTCTTTCTCTTTAGTTTTTATAGGTATTTAATTTAAGGAGAGAAATCAAGAACTTGGGCAAAAGCCTGGAATTTAAAGAGGATTGAATATTGACCAAACGGGACTAAGTGCTCCATCCTGATGGAGCCAACAATATGTTGGCTGGAATGCGTGCTTCACCGACGAAAGTGGTATGAGCACAAGGGAAAATGGGTCTGTATCATGAACTGTCGGTGTCAGCACCGGTTGGACCCAGGCTCACTGTGTTAGCACCTGCGATGTAGCGGCGTTCGTGAGATGGGGCACCGTTGAACACTGTGACTCGCAAGTGACACCGCTCGTAGGGAAAGGCAAAATCATCAAGCACGGAAATTTAGGAGCATTTTGACCTATTTCTATATATTCTTTAGAAAGAACCAGATCATTCATTCCAGATTGGTAGAGAGTAGAAAGTTAGAGAGATAGAATATTGAGTAGCTTTTTCTTCTTCTTCAAGGTAACAACTCCATTAAAGACATTTGTGAGCTTGAATTTAACTCTTGATGATGAATTCCATGATATTAATTGTTGATTTAATGTTATATTTATCATAAGTGAGTAGCTAACCCTTTGCTAGGGATGTGTGCATGAATTGGGTTAAATTAGATTGGGTGTTGTTAGATGACCAGAGAGTTACTCATTTAATATAAATTTGTTGTTTTCTCCCACTTATAATTAAATTACTCATAGTTGCAAATGTGGGTGATGTTTAATTACACTATTTTTGCTTGAGAAAAAGAGAAATTGAGTATGGGTGAGAAAATAATGGTGGATACTGGGTGTTGATTGGAGGGGTTAGGCTAGAGATAGTTAATACCATAATTATTTATCCATGATGGAATTGAGCTAGAAATTGCTCAAATCTGACCCAAGTCTTAATGGCTATATTTCTTGGGACCTTGTTTGAGAAACCCGAGGCAAAAGGCACCCCTAGGGTTGAAAAATATCGTGTTCCATTCCGTCCATGGCTATTTATATTTATTTGTAATAATTTGATTGTCTAGTCAATTCCAATCCAATTGAAACCCCATTCAAAAGCATACCCCTAGCTCTTGCTCACTTTTGTTAATTCAAGTTGGTTATCTTGTTGATTGATTAATAGTTGTTTTTACATTTTAATTGCAATCTGAACCCCCCAATTTTGTTTTGTTAGCTTTAAATGCAATGATGCTTCTTAGCTTGACTTGATAAACAATTCTTGCTCCATTTAAGTACTCTGTTCTATGGATTCGACCCGACACTCGTCAGATATATTTATTTTTCCAACTACCATTTATAATTTCTATTTACAAGGAGTGAATTTGGACGTGCTATCATCTACCCGTCCTTCCGGCACAAATTGTGGCTGTTGCTGCTAGCTTGGGTGCTTCCTCTCAGTTTATGCCTGCACATGTTCTCAACATCTATGAGAGAAATAAAGAAAAAGTGTTATACATCAATTTAGATCACTAGATACCAATTGAAATCAAGTAATAACATGAAAAGGAACGAAAGAAGGAAGTTTTCCTAAAGCTCGTAGCCTCTCGAAGATAAGTTACTGACGTCGCACCGATCTACGAGATCGTACTAGACTCATCCTCGTGTAATGAGATCAATGAATCTAGAGTTCTGATACCAATTTTTTCATGATCTAAGTGGTTGTGATTGACACTCCACACTAACTCTCGGTGGGCGAACCAACTTTTTCCAACAATTATCCAACAACCATCCGCAATTAATAGAAGTAAAACACATTATGAAAATGAATAATGGAACATCACTAAAATAAAAAGGAAACAATAACAACCCATTGTTTAAAACACTTCCAAAACCTAATAGTTATTATACACAAGGACATCTACCTAACATAGTCTAAAGAGTAATCCTGAAAAGAAAAGAATAAGAGAAATCAATGTCTGACAAGAAACATCTTCTCGTGGAGGAGCTTCCAACAAGACATCTTGAGTTACCTAACTTTCTATGAATCTCAGCCTACTCTAGATATGGGGTTGAGATGAGCTTCCGGAATCAAGGTCTGAACTCAAAAAAGAAGTGTAGGAGTAGCATCAGTACAAAACACAGTACTGTTAAGCATCATTAGCTAACCTAAATAATAACATATATACGTGAAACAACAATATGCAAACTCATCAGACACAATTTCGCAAGATTAATAGTCACTCAGGATTTCAAGGTGTTAGCCGGCCTGCTCACTAGATTGGGCCTCGCTATAGCGGTCACTTGAACGCTGCCACAGTCTCTCATCGGGATATGTTCTCAAGGTAGCGGTATTCTCCTGGCTGTAGCTCCACTTAGCTCCACACCCCACCTTTTTTTTTTTTCTTAACTCTTTTCAATATTCTACCTACACCATGTCCATCCAAGCTAATCATAATTTCCATTAAAATCTCTACATAGCACAGCAACAAGGAATATACAATGGACCATTCGCAATAAATTTCACAACTCATAATAAATGCTCAATTTACTTCACATAAACAGTCAAATCATTATAAACACTTCAACAACTTGAATACATAAAATACTTTAACATAAGATTAGATCATTTGAGTTCTCACATTCTCAGACTAATATATTGCTTTACACCAGTCAGACCATGTAAAGAATGGTGATATGCCATGAAGACGCCACGTCACATCACCCATGGACACTCCAATACTGAATATTGATCGCATGACATGCGATGGTCTTATTTCTTCCCTTCCTATCATGACCTGCAGGGGACTCTAGAAATTTATATACTATAACATCGTGGTACCCACTCCCACTCATCTGCTCGTTTAGGTGCTCCCCTCGGACACGAACCACTTAACCATCATACCTCGCTCGGATGATCCCCTTGGGCACGAGTCACTCCATATCTCAGGAACATCATGTTGCCATTCACTTTATTTCACTACTTTTGTTTTATCACTCAGTCAATTTTATTTGACTCTTGAGAGGCCTCATCGTCCTCCCTTAACTTGAATATTAATGCAATTCAAGGTTCATGTTCAGATAATACAAATGACCAAGAACAACCTCCCAACATCCATTCTCCACATCACGTAAATAATAATTCCATAGCAGAATCATTCAATATTAGAATTCAATAAAATATTATTACAACAGCAATATCTCGAAGACTAAATTAAGGCGGTAAAAATTTCACATAATACATATTATTCAAAGTCTAACTCCTTTCTAAACCATAACCTACCCTTACTGAAAGATTGGGATAACAATTTACTTGACTGGAGCTTTGCCTTTCCTCAATTCTTTCGAACATTCAAAATCTAAAACAAAAGATTAATGTAGAATCAATAGACTATTTCGGAAAACAAAAGTATTATAAATTCAATCCCATCCCCATTCTACCCATATCATGGGGTTTTAACTATTAACTGCAAGTAAGTAATACCCATGATCATTCAACCCGGTTCATGGGGTATCTACTCCCTCCTAACCCTCTTCAGGAAGTTCTGCACTAAATTTCCCACTTCTACCAAACTCTAGGTCTCCAATTAGGTATGATAAAATAGAACCATCTCCTTCACCTATGGAGTAACAATTTCATACTTGTAGACCTAGAAATCAACAACCTTCAACACCCACCAATTTCCCCTACTATCACAGTTCTACGATTTTTCAACCTAGAATCTCTACCCTTAAAGGCACCCTATTGATTCTACGGGATCAAAGTAAAGAGAAGACTAAGATTTTTACCTGAGGGAAAAGTGCTCTGCACTTGGGAATTTGCCTGAGTTCTCATAGGTCATGTTTGAAATAATGGGGTAAACCTCCTAAATCCCACTGCAAACCCACTCTATCAAGCTTTCCCGTAGCTCACTGCAAGAGTTACATTTTCGCGGTGCTGGTAATTCGCTAGTCGCGCCTAAAATACCATCACAGTGGATCCGATGTTATATTTTTCAATCCATTACAGCAACCTCCGACCATGGTAATGGTCTTATTATAGTGGTTATCCCTCCATTGTAGTGGTCCCCCATAACCAGTAGCTCCCATTTCTAACACTACGTGCCATTTTCCATCTTCAAAAAATCTCACTAAAATCTACTCAACACCTTCCTACCATCACATAGGCTAGAGAGGGATGATCCATCTTGTTATTTCCCTCGTAACGACAGACGGGTCGTTACAAAATAATATGCTTAGAAGGCAAAAAAAAGGTGATCTAGAAAATATATAAACTATGTGCAAAATGAAGCAAAATAAGCTTAAATAAAAATAAAATTCTCACAAAATTATTGCATAAAAAGAACATAATAGGTAATTTGCAATGTGAAATTTAAAATGCATGAGTAACATAAAGCATCATTACGTTAATCATTTGGTCGCACAAATAAGGAATATCTCATTTTAAAGTGTGCAATTATTTAATTTCGTATTTTGTTGAAATTTTATTTTTGATATAAGCAATTCAAGAATTAGTTAAACCATAATTTAATCACTATTTAATCCTGTTATACTTACCGCAAATGATCCTGGTGAAGAAAGCCATAAAAGAGGAATATTTAATTGTAGAGACATTAAAGATAGATATATTTAAGGAAGAATGGTTTGGGAGATCTTCTACATGTATTTATTTGCCATCCGTATTCTTGTACTTCTAGAGTTTCATCTTGTGATACTTGACTTGGTCAAACAAGACTCTTTGAACCCCTCCTAACCACTCATGTGATGCTCATTCGCCCTGACGTGGTGGACACGTCTGATCCACCTAGATAAATTAATGTCAAATAATCATTTATTGTTATAAAAAATATAATTTTTGTGGAGAAAAAATCAAATTCTATTTCTAAGGAAAACATATTCTAAAACATTTTGCTTCTCTTTCATGTTCCATTTTTTCCTCTTCCATAAAATTCTAAAAAAGTCAGATTCTATCCTAGATTTTACTAGATTATTTGACTACCAAAATTCGTAGATAAATTCAAATTTCCTCCTTGAGAGTGCAAATGCAACAGTGAGAAAATAATGACGATAGCAACAAGGATGGTGAAATTATCAACGAAGTTTTTTTATTACAAAGATGGGTCATCAGATTCAATGCAATCTTGAATGACAATAACAACCCAATTACTATTATTTCTTCATGTAGTATATTGCTGATTTCAATAATGGAGGTGGAGGTGAATCTTCATCTTTCACTTTATTAAATTTTTGCTTTCAATTCACAAAATTAAGTTAAAAATGAACTTTTGAAGATGCCTAAAAACCTAATTACCAGCCACGATGTGTGCTCTTTTTTATGAAGATGGGAAGGGGGCTTATAGGGGTATGGAGTGGAAGAAGACATTGTCAAGCTCCCACCTCAGGGGGTAAGTGAATGGAACCTGTGCCCGGCATTAGGACTCGAAGTGCTAGGACTACCGAGCCTATGACCGCTGAAAATGGCGTTATTTTAACTCATTCAGAATCAATCTGCTATAGCGGCTGTAAATTACAGCCCCTCGGCTTGCTAGGCCTATAGCCACCTGTACAAAAACAACAGCTAACCAGAGTCTCTTTAATATAAGGGAACCTATGCGGGCCAACAAGGTCACCATGCTAACTAGTTATTTCTGAATCAATAAAACAGATGCTAAATGCCTACGACGGACAAGGTCACCACTACTAGCTGAATAAGGCTCACACGACTAATATAAAACTAAATATACGCACGGCCTCAATGACGGCAATAAATCTCAACCACAGGGAAATATATAGCGCCTGCAAGCCTCTAAGAATACTGATGCAAGCATGGCTGGGACAGGCCCCGATTCACCCGTACCGTACAACAAAATAAAGGAAGAATGACTCAAGCTGTCTAGCTCCGGATGACAGGAGCTGATGACTCCATATCCTGGCTTGAATCACGAGGGATCAGCTCCTCGTCTATGAGTACCTGCAGGCAGCAATGCAGCGCCCCAAACGGGCGCGCACCACTGGTACCGAGTATGGGGCAACTGAGCATGACTGAATATAAGCAACAATAAAAGATATTCTTAAAAACAGAAAGTATTCGACACTGTCTGGGCTGGCGGGATCTGAAAGAAGCATATCTGTACTCAAAGGTAAGGCAGAAGCATTCTTGTCGACGTGGCGACTCCGCCGTCTACCGCCTAATAAATAATATGTATATGCATATATAACATACAAGGACCTATACCAGCCCCCATAAGCTGGAAGGTGCCAACCAACACATAGTCTATATACCTCTACCAGGTCAAAACCATACAAAAGTAAATCACTCCACTCACCTATTAAACCACGAGCACTCATCGCCTCTAGGTCTCCAAATACTGACTATGACCTCCGATATATAACTGTGCTTGAGTCCGGAGGACTCCATATTGAACTCTGTACTCTGTACTCTGTACTCGTACTCTGTAATGCTATGCTGATCAGCCCTTATATGGGGAAAGCCCATCCCATCTTCGTCCTCTAGCAGACGGCATACCACTTGGAGTGGCGTATCCCCACCCTCCGGGCGTGGTTGACACAGTTACTAACCCAGGGGCGGCGAGGACGCCAAAGGGTGCCTCATAGCACAAACATGTATCAACAAACAATAATCACGTATAGCAAGCATGTTAAATTTGAAAATACTATCCATGTTTTTGATACATGTATCATACTTCTTTTTTGTATTAAATCGATTCTCATACCATTATACCGTATCTCAAATATTATCTCGACTGTCTCGATATTGCTCTACTAACTTTTATTCTGAATATAACATAATATTATAAAATGTACTTACTAAAATCATACTGAACTCAATACTGACTTCGAATTCTTCTTTATTCTAGACTTCACCCTATTTGCTATAATCGAGATTACGTTAACTGTCGTGAACAAGCTTTTCATACCTGCCTCTGATTTCCCGACTAACTGGGTGCAGCTTGGTCAGTATTTCTCGCTATTTCCAACCATCTATATATTCATATATATATATATATATATATATATATATATATATATCAATTAGAACTAAATATGTTAATATTCTGAAAGAAAATATCACTTTTTAATATATATATAACCCAAACTTTGACTTATCAAAAAACGGCTGAAAACTCGCTATTTCTCAGAAGTCCAGAAGGGAGAAATACTCACTTTAGGGCTAGGAGTATACTAACACTAATTTGGAGCAATTCCACTTACCTTAACTCAGTAGCACGGCGATTCGCCGGCCGAATTTCACGAAACTAAATCCGTAGGAATGCTCCTTGTTGATTAATACCTCGGTATCTGGAGTTAATTTGAGTTTGGACCAGGTTTGACAGCGTAATCAGACGAATATTATAAGAGATCCTCGTTCCTCCCTGTTTTGCCTCGTTTTCTCCGGAAATTATAAGAATTTTATCATTAAAACCAAAGTGGAGGGGTTTATATAGTGAGGCCTGGACAGGGCCTCCGTGACANTTCGATGAGTTTCTTATCCGGTCTTTCCCCGGGCCTTTTCCTAGCATGTATGGCATTCAAAAACTCTTAACCAACATGCGAATAGGCCATCTACATGTTGGGAATTTACGAGGTGTAATAGTTATGGACGGCTCTACCTACTTGAGTGTGATAGTTGGAACCACGTAAGCTCTATCGTGGCATGTCGGTTAGGTGACGACTCTCCCACTATCTATATCATTCATCGTTGCATATTCCTTATTCATGATAATCACTTTATTCCTGCATGTTCAAGAAGCAAGGTTGGATTCATTGTTCAACTTTTGATATAAAGGTTATATTCAGCTTTGAGTCATTTGAGTCAGTCATGATGTTGTAAAGATAACCATGGTCATGTCATGATAACATTATGATTTCAGAATGAATGCATGTAGCCCTTCTACTTATACTTAAAACTTATGATATGTATGAAATGTTTTAATGATTTATTTTACTTAAGCGGTTTTACTTACGTTGCATACTCGGTATATTCCATGTACTGACCACATACTTTCTATGCTGCATTGTTTCATGATGTAGGATCCGGTTCCCAGGTTCAGCCCCGCTTATAGTCGCTTATCAGAGTTAGAACCTGCGTGAATGGTGAGTTCTCATCTTTCAAGGACTAGATTTTCAGTATTATGTTGTATCTTAGTTTCATCTTTTGTGGAGTTAGTTGGGCTCATCAACTCATCTAGACTAGAGGCATTTAGACTTATGTATGTATAACTTTGGATATTATTCTGATGTGCTGTTGTATGAGACTTCTGTTGAGTTTAAAATTTTGTTTTCTTCATGCTTCTTTAATGAGTTAGTGAATGCTTATTCCATGGGTTGAATTGGGGTCTTTCGGGGTCCCTTGTCCCGTGATTACGATCCGAGCCTCCGTTCAGTTCGTGACAAACATGGTATTAGAGCCGTAGGTTTGATGTGTCCTAGGGAGTCTGAAAGCCGTGTTAGGTAGAGTATTTTTCATGGGTGTGAAGTTTGCTACACTTATAATGAAGAGGCTACTAGATGCTTAGGAAATATTCCCTTCTTTCATGATCTATGTCGTGTGATGAAAAGCCTTTCTAACCTTCTAATTTATGTTATTCGTGATTGCAGAGTCATGGCTCCTAGAAGGATGAATGGGAGGATGAATGGAGGTGGTGAACGCCATGAGGATGGAAACAGTTATGTGCATCAGCCAGCCCCACCAATTCAGACACCTCAGGCACTGGAGCCATCCGCTCATGTTGAGTTCCGAGCTTCCATTCGAATGATGGCGTAGGCCTTCACTGCTGAGGTCAATCAGTAGGCCATTGTGCATGTTCCTCAAAACAACAATGTGGCATCGACTAGGGTCCGAGACTTCTTGAGAATGAACCTGTCGGAGTTCTTGGGGTCGAAGGCAGATGAGGACCCGCATGACTTTATTGATGAGATTGTCAATATCACCCAGGTTATGGGGGTGAGCAGTGTTGAGTGCGCAGAGTTGGCCTTCTTCCAGTTGAAGGGGGTTGCGCATATTTGGTTACGCCAGTGGAAGGACAGCAGGGTTGCAAGAGCAGGTCCGATCACATGGGAAGAGTTTCAGGTTGCATTCCTAGATCGATTCTTCCTAGAGAGATGAGATAGTTGAAAGTGTCCGAGTTCATGAATCTAAAGCAAGGGAGAATGACTGTCTAGGAGTACGCCCTTGACTTCACCCGCCTATCAAAGTATGCCCTGGAGTTAGTAACCGACCAGTGGGCGCGGGTAAGCAGATTTGTGCATCGTATAGAAGGTTACTTGGATAAGGACTACAGGATAGCTATGCTCCACCAGGACATGGATTTTCCTCAGATGGTGTTGTACACCCAGCAGATGGAGGCGACACATTCTAGGAAGAGGGAGGCCAAGAGGGCCAGGAATGAGGACCACAAATTCTTTTAACTGAGGTCTGGTGGTGGTCATCAATAGCAGACCCATCTGAAATCATTAACCCCAACATCTTTCGCACTGAGTGTGCCATCTAGGCCCCGACTTGATCATAGGGCACGAGCATTAGGCTTGAGGGGTCATAGCAGTAGACCCACAAATTCTAGAATACCAGCTTGTCGTAGATGTGGCCGAGGACACACAGGCCAGTGCTTAGAAGGGTCAGGGGCTTGTTTTTGATGTGGGCAGCCTAGACATATGCTTAGAGATTGTCCCCCCACGAGACAAGATCAGGTTGGGGCCGAGGCCCAGCTTCTACTTCAGCAGACCTTCCCCCATGCACAGCACATCAGGAGGGGACTACTAGAACAGCTGGCGGGCAGCGCCAAAACAGATTCTATGCCTTAGACACTCGTCAAGAGCAGGAGGCCTCACCAGATTTAGTCACCGATATGTTGAGAGTTTTTCTTGTTGATGTGTACGCTTTGCTAGATCGGGGGGCTACGCTATCTTTTGTGACACCATATATAGTCAGTATCTTTGGAGTCAGTCCCGATTTCTTATCAGAGCCCTTCCTAGTTTCTTATGAGAGTTTTGATGCTTCGCGAGTCGGACTCGAGTGTGTGTTGATGCATCATGGGAAAGTGATAGCTTATGCCTCGAGACAGTTAAAAATCCACAAAAAGAACTACCCGACCCATGATCTTGAATTGGCCGCGATGGTGTTTACATTGAAGATATGGCAACATTCCTTGTATGGGGTCTATGTGGATGTATTCACGGATCAAAAGAGCTTGAAATATGTGTTTACGTAGAAAGACCTCAATCTTCGGCAAAGGAGGTGGTCAGAGCTACTTAAGGACTATGATATGAATGTTCTTTACCACCAGAGTAAGGATAATGTGGTAGGGGACAGACTTAGTAGACTCTCACTGGAGAGTGTGTACCACGTGGATGAGGGAAAGAAAGAGCTGGTGAAAGATGTCTATCGACTTGCAAGGTTGGGAGTTATATTGGTCGACTGGACCAACGTCGGCGTTATTGAGCAAAACGGATCAGAATTGTCCTTGGTGATGGATGTGAAGGCCATGCAAGATGGGCATCCAATTCTAGTAAAGCTAAAGGAGGTCGTTGGAAGTCAGAAGGTGGAGGTCTTCTCCCAAGGGGGAGATGGGGTGCTGCGGTACCAGGGCCGTTTAGGTGTTCCAGATTTGATGATTTGAGGAATCAGATATTGCATGAGGCACATGGATCCAAGTATTCTATCCATATGGGTGCCACCAAGATGTATCATGACTTGCGGGAAATATATTGGTGGAACGACATAAAGAAGGATATTGCAGAATTTGTAGCCAAGTGCCCGAAATGTCAACAAGTGAAGGTCGAACATCAAAGGCCTGGAGGCGTACTTCAGGATATTAGAATTCCCACTTGGAAGTGGGAAGCTATTAATATGGATTTCATTACAGGCCTACCTTGTACTCGCCGACACTATGATTCTATTTGGGTGGTTGTAGACAGGTTGACCAAGGCCGCACACTTTCTACCAGTCCAAACTGCAGATTCAGCAGATGATTATGCCAAATTGTATATTCGGGAGTTGTTTCGAATTCATGCAGTTCCCTTGTCTATTATATCAGACCGAGGTACTTAGTTTACCTCTCAATTTTGGGGTTCTTTGCAAAAGGGACTTGGGACTCAAGTTCAGCTCAGTATAACCTTTCATCCGCAAACAGATGGTTAGGCAGAGCGAACAATCCAAACTCTTGAGGACATGTTGAGAGCATGTGTGATGGATTTTAAAGGTGGTTGGGATGATCACTTGCCCTTGATCAAGTTTTCTTACAATAACAGTTATCACTCCAGTATCCAAATGGCACCATTCGAGGCTCTTTACGGGTGGAGGTGTAGATCGCCCATTGGATGGTTTGAGGTTGGTGAGGCAGCCATGATATGACCTGATTCGGTTCACGAGGCCATGTAAAGGTTTAGTTTATAAGGGACAAGCTGATGATCTGGGGCATATTTATATGCCCAAATGACACTCAAATGCATCGTTTTTGCCTTGTTTATCCAACAATGTTTGTACATTCTCATGTAAATTGTAG